>JAANSN010000432.1:0-59810 GCA_036850665.1 Dicranocentrus wangi | reverse complement strand
CAGAATTTGTCAAGATGTCTTTTATCTTTATTATGCTTCTGTATCATCATTAAAAAGACTAATTTGTTGATTGTCTTAAGTAATACCGTTTAAATTCTAAAGCACCCTGAGAAGTCCCAACTGAGAATATGAGATTTGAAGATTTGTTCTCGAAGCTATAAGGAAGTCCAATTAGTAGCAGTGGTGCGTAAAATTATTAATTTATTTTCCTTGGGATGCACTATAGCACACTACATAACATCCTTAGAGGGAATGTTGGTCCGAATTCAAAATTAAAACGAATTAAAGAAATGGGGAAATGGTATTGTATGACGCTATTTTTTATAAACGAATTTCGTAGATGATTAATGAAGATACTTATTTACTCGGCTTAAAATTGTACATTTTTTCCGCATGAGAAAGTTGAGATTAAAGTAAATTAATCGATAAACAATTTTTGCAGCAGAGACACAATTTTAAGTGAGTCTGGTATGACAGTTGTATTTATTTTGTCAAATGGTGCTCAAATACATGTGTGGAGAAAGTAGTTGTGCTTACAATTAGCCAACCAAACTCCAAATTTTATAGCAAAATACCATATAAACATTTCCCTTTCATTTGAAACAAAGAGAAGTGTCACCTTTTCCAAAAGCGTAAATCCTTCTCATTTGTCCACGCAGATAACAATTTCTGGGTCATCAGTCATCAACCTTACTTATTCCCGCAATTCATTATGTTAAATTTGTTCCTAAAGCTTTTTGCATTTCCCGTTATAAGAAGGATACGTCGTACGAGTGTAAATTATATACACCCAAGACATTATTTGCAGGACAATCAGCATCACTTTGCGAGACGGCCATAAAAAGACACTCGTATCTATCTATGTGTAGAAGTGCCATGTATGCGGAACAGATTATACGGAAAATGAAAATTGAATTGCTAATCAGGAATTGCTAATGGGAAATCTTTCAAATACACTTTGTCTTAACGAGAAATCCTGCACAGAGACATTGACAGGCGTTTTGTATTGTGCATGCATACCCATCCGAGAGACAGATGACATGTGTACCTTCATAAATACAAAAGTAGACTACTTTATCTACTAATAAAAATATGCCATGTGCAAATCACAATTCCTAAAACAAACTATATTTGCAGCGATACTGTTATTGTTAGTCATTGCCATCTTCATTTCATATTAGGCTCACTGCGCTTCTTGAATTTATGGACCTACTTGTCATTTGTCCTATTACCTCCTGAAAACTAATTACTAATAACTATTTTCATGCCACAATGGAGAAAGGGTGTTCTACCTTTTTGGCAAACAGACTGCTGTCGATCTTCAGCCAAAACAGCAGAAAAGCTTGTCAGGTCTAATGTGTTTGAGCACAAAAGCAATTTGATTTTTTTCCTCCTCCTCCTCCTCTTCCATATCTAATTCAAGCACGCATAGATAAAATAGATAAATATTGGTCACAATCCTTGAAAACCCATGTGTATCGGTGTACACAGGCTCTGATGAGAAGCCTTTATTGTTAGTCATTCGTAAACGGTAAACAATGAGAAGAAGACACATCGCCAATATAATATACCATTATTGCCGAACACATAATGGAAGAAGAGAATCAGCGGAAAGTTTGCAAGCTGTTTTGAAAAAGTGGGACAGTCATAGCTCAACCGAGCGCACAAAAAAGCAAAAGAGCAACAACCAAATACCATTGCAAATACTTAAAGGATCGAACAAAAAAGCAGATCTGCTTAACAGGCACAAACAAAAGCATAAAGCACAGTCCACTTGTTGTAATAATGCGCCCGTGCATGTGTACGATATATGAGGAGCCAGCTTTTTACGATTACAAGATGCGATATGTAGGAAGTAGTTAGCTTCATCAGAGTGTGCAAGGCGGAATATGCCAGTGATGTGCTGGTCAGTAGTATATTGTGCTGACGTTGGTCTTATTACAGATAACCTGTGGCTGTTTGCGATGTGGTCTTATTTTTTGCTCCAAGAATGAATGTATGAAGTGAAGCTTCGCGAAAAAAAAGCCGAATCATGACATGAGAAAAATCCTGTTTTGAGAACTTTCGCGTGTTCGAATTTTTTGTCAATTTGTGGACAAAAAAGCCTTTTGCTGGTTTAATCCTTATACAATCCATCCTAATTTGGCGAGTAGCCGGTTTTTACGTTCACGACTTGTAGTGAGTATATAGTATATTCTAGAACCAAGAGAACAGGTAATTATTATTACTTTCAACGTGAATTAAATTCAAACATTTCATAAACTTCTAGTGGCAATGAATCAGACGAAGTCCGGATTTTAAAAGGGAATTTTGCCTCGTGCCTTCAACTTCCGCCCAATCGTCGTACACATGGCATCTAAGAGTGGGCATATCTCAGGAATTCAAACATAACGATGAGCATAACGCACGACAAGAGTTTGAATGAGACAGTATAATCAATCCTAGACTGGCCAAGCCCATTTAAATACCTACTTGTTAGACATCAACTTTTACCCAGATCACCACATATATGTGGCACATTAGTGCAATCATACTTCCCAGTGTGCTTCCCTTCATGATATAACCTGCATTTTGCACCAATTACCCAAAATGTGAAACCCAACCTTAACCCATTCCTTTCATCAGTAACCAGTTTGCCTTAACGAAAGCAGCGGAGATGTAGTTGTTAGCGTCACTACTTATTCTAATTTTCTTTAAAATCCATCTTGACTCACAGTCATCAGGACTGTGAGCTTTGTACACAATCATGATTTGATGTATAGATGTGGTGATCTGGTGGTGAATGCTAACTAAACCAGGCAAGTGTTTACTCAAACAGCACGTTCTTGCAGCTAGAATGACGGAATAGCCAATAAATATATAAGTTTTCTGATAGTATAATAGCTCATTGGATTTTTCCGGAAGATACAAGCAAACACTAAACAGTAGGTTAAATGGAAGCCCTCCTATTGAGAAAAGAGGAAATCATTGTGCAAACATCACCCACATCCATGTAAACTTTTCTGTAACACAATGCGACTTGAGTAAATGAGTCGTCGTGAAAACTGTAGAAGTGATTTTTCGTCTNAACACTAAACAGTAGGTTAAATGGAAGCCCTCCTATTGAGAAAAGAGGAAATCATTGTGCAAACATCACCCACATCCATGTAAACTTTTCTGTAACACAATGCGACTTGAGTAAATGAGTCGTCGTGAAAACTGTAGAAGTGATTTTTCGTCTTTAGTATGCTGTTCTTTAGTACACATTATTGTTATTGCCGGATATGAAAGCGTCTCATCCATAAAATGCTACTTTTTCGCTGTATGACTCAGAGAGATATTCCGTTTCGTCAAGAAGCTACTTTTCTTATTAGGGATACGTCGTACTACGTTAGTACGTATAAGATGTTAATGTACACTAATTGTTTAAACATAGAACTTCTTGGGCTTGGCGTTCACCACCTTCCGACATATTATGTTTGCTTTATACTTCCCATAAATATACACACTTCGGTATGTAACTTAATGAGCTTAAGCAGAATACTTATTATGGTCCATATAATCTTTTAGCTCATTCATAAAGCACAAACAATATATGCCAATGTCCGATGAGGTAAGTTACAAAGCAAAAAAGGGTGGTAACTTCCGTTATAGTCGTTAAACACTTATCATCCCATGAATATACATATAAATCTACGTGAACACACGTAGCCTTTATGCGTTATACGCATGCGGATATCTTCTATATATCTCGGTAAGTATGTGAGACGATTTCTAGGTCAACATTATCATTATTATTCTGCTTCTCTGCACCATACATCAAACCAGGGGTAATAATAAACGATGAAGAAAAGCCAGTGGCATTTCGGCTTGACTTCTCCGCTATCATGCTTGCTTGCTTATGGCTATCATGTTATATATCATAAAGTAACCACTTGGCTTCTTTTTCCGAGAGATCATGACTTTCATCACACATCGACATCACGGAGTACAAAGTGTTTTTCAAAAATATCCACTAACAACACCACATGGAAATCTGCATGTACGCCTAAGCATATACGTACTTTTCGTGTCATTTCTACCGAGAGGATTGCTGTTGAGTGAGGTTGGTTGGGTTATTGCAAAAAAGATATTGCGATGGGATGTGATAATTCTTTATACTGTACGTTGGGAGCCCACCACCACAGCTAATAACGTTGAAGCACAAGAATTGCTCACGTTTGAATCTATCGAGTGGCACAGTCGGAAAAGGAGAATACTACCTACTGAGTTAATATACATGAACAAAAATTTTTGTTTCGAGGAGATACTTGCTTGCATCAAAACGAGCTTTCCTTTTATCCACTTTTCTTGTCAATTGCAGGCTATTATAATTTGCATCAATTCTCAACCACCTACCATTATCGTTTTGATGTGAGGATAGGATAAACGATGCACGTTGGCCGTAGTGCTAATAGTAATGCTAGATTGATGGATGGTGTCTAGCCACTTGTTTAAATCCTGTGGTGCGGTGGCAAGCATGTGTCAATTCTGTTATAATTACTGCTTCTTTAATTCTTGACATTGATGTTTATATCGCACACCTATAAATACGGCAAGGGTACCTACATGCATATTTTTGTAACTGCACTTGTTTGAGCAATTATAAAAAATCAAAGTTGAACGACTCACTCTGATCCACTTAAATAAATGCAGGTGTGCACCATTGTGGTAGCTTTTATATGATTTTGCGTGATATTGAAACTGCATTTGTTTTTATAGACGGCTTGCAATCATCAATATCCTATGGATGTGTATTATCAGGATGAAAGTGAAAGACAACCTTGAAAATCACTGAAGACGAGTTTATCTGAGGAAACGTTGACTTTTTGAGGATATAAAAAGTAAGCTGTTTGTCATTCTGTCAGTGTCACATCCATTGTGGGTTCAACCACATAATTATGTGAGGCTTTGAATCATTTTTATGTTGCACGTAAGCATCACATCGTTCATAAAACATTTGCGAGCAAAATCACTAAAATACGATATCATACAGCAATACTATGGGCATGGCTCATACTGCGTTATAGGTATTATATGATGAAGGGAAATGTTAAGCCGATAATTTTCGTGATATTGCAAAAGAAACCCGAATCTTTTACTATCAATGCACTTCCACTGTTTTAAACAGGTCGCATTTGCATGCATTTACATCTAGTAAATGTAATGATGCACCTGAGTTCGATACCTGTCAGTTCTGACCTATCATCAAATGCGAAGAATGTAATATTATCTTTTCCTGTCAATTACATATGCAAATATTGGGAAATCAACTACATGATATTTTATACCATCATGAGCTACTATAAAAAGAAAGTAGCGGTATGAACACATGCATACGTATACCTGTACAAAAACTTGCTAATGTAAAATTAGTTGTGTATTAAAATCTCTAACTCTAACATTATATTGCATTATGCATACTTGCCAGTACTCGTTATCACTAAATGCACACATAAAGCTGGTCGGTGACTCTGTTTTTTTATTATAAATATTTGCTGAGCAGATATCCCTTTACAACTCTGACATATATGGATAGAAGTTTTTTCAAGTTCATTGTCTGGCTTCTTTCATTTACACTTAATTACATAGGTGAATGAGAACAAGAGAGCATGTGTGGAAACTAAACTTTTGCTGATTTTCCCTCAACAGCGGCATTCCATTGTCAATTTGCATGACTATTATGAAAACAATGAGTAGGTATATTCTCCTCCATAGAAAATGGAAATGGAAGACGTAACGTGATTTATTAGTAATTATTAGGTATGGAGGCATATCCGTGATGAAACAAACTGAAAATAAAGTTTTCTAAAGACATAGTGACATATTCACACACTCTTGTTGTAGCTTACAAAAAAGGACATTTTTAAAATGCTGGTTTTTACTGTAAAACGTTGAACCTTGTAAATACCACACGCATTTCACGCAAAAATAACAAAACCACGTGAATTCAAAATTTTGCACAAATAATCTCCAATTTAGCAAGCCAACGCTAATTAGTATGATACAAGGCTCGTGTTATTCATCCACTATCAGTCACTGTGCTGTCGATTGTGCACGAATTCCTGAAACATTGCGTGTTTTCACATAAGTCATAATTTGATTTTCATCTCCTGAAAAGCTTTTAAGTTTTGACCACGTTTTGAACTGAAAGTGAGTAAAAACTTTCTCCTTCACTCTTGGTGAATGGATTATCTTTGGATGATGATGGATGGGCAGGGTAAAATATGTGCAATGTGATTGTACTGCAGTACTACATTCAAAGTAAAGGATTCTCGGAAGTGAGTGCATGAGTCTGATTTTTCTGAGAGAAAATCGACTGGTTATTTTTGTAGGTGTTAGCGTTATTGCGGTGTGAATGCATCTCCATCCATCAACAAAACAACACCCACTGACAAGAAATTCAGCACTTTTGTACATTTGATTTAATTGCAATTGTAATTAATTGTTATGCATAAAATTTGTGTGTAGGAAGTAGTGTAACGTCAATCTGGCACTGTTGTGCTCGTGTCACAAGCATAACTAAATTTGACGTAACAGCGCAGCGGACCACAGGTTTGCAACTCCCTACGGTTTTTTTTCTTCTATTTACACGAACCACTTTGACATCATCCTCAGTTACGGATTTCCCGTCGCACTGCTGATTAAAAATATTTTCAAATGAAATGGGCATAACACACACAAAGTAATCAAATAAACAGTCACATGTACGCTTACAAGATGACTGGCACGATGAATGATTCACCTTAAATAAAAAAACCGGATTGGTAACATTTTCTGACTTTTTCTAACTAAAAGTGTGTACCTTCATCTCCCTACAAGTGCCTACACATGAGTATAGATTTTAAATGAAGGAAAAAGAAAACTTAGTCATCTGGGTTGGTAATTCTGACTCCTTCACGACTTCATCACTGACAAGTAACCATAATTGGCTGACATGTAGATCACATTCTCAACCAGTAACAGCTCGACGAAAAGAGCTTTTCTCGAATTGACATTACTGCTGATTTGAGGGGAAACGCGTCGTAACAACGGTTTTAGCACAGGATAAAATAGATGGATTCCTCAACTGTAAATCCCAGCAGGGTTTTAAGCATATTTTTTTTCTCTCTTCAATTATAATACAAACCTTACAGTGAAGATCCCCACGCTATTTTCTCAATTAGGGTACCCTTCATTCCCCTGGTCATCATCAGCATCAGGTTTCTAGAAATCTAGTCTACTTTGGTTAACTCAAATCAGCTGCCCACTAAAATGTGGAAAGGCAAAAAAATTATACTTTGTGTCTGCATTACCCACAGTCATTTGTTATGCGCTAATAAATCAGATGAAAAGTGGCTGCTTTCATCATAAACTTCCAAAATGGAAAAAAAATCATGAGGGAAGTAGACGCATGGACCCGTCTCTAAATAAGTTATTGCAGAAATAACCGGTGCGAAATATTGAGGTGAGGAAAGTATATGGTGGAGCATAAAAAATAAGTATGGTCTACGTCTACACTACAAAAATGGTTGGTTTGCTTATGAGTATGACATGCATGTGAGAAAAGTTTGGGAGGAATCCAGAGGTTGGTTGATGTGATTAGAAGCTGAGAAGAGACCAACTGGTAACTAAAGTTGCTTGATTCTGACAAGCAGTCAGAAGGTGAAAACGGGATGATCAAAATCTATTGTAGGAGACGACGGGGGTCATGTACATCACATCAGTCAGAAGAATTGTTCGTGGTTTGTAAGTAATTCAGCAGTTGATTCGGGTTAGCGGCTATTGATTATAAATGTGTAGAGAAATACTCCCGGTGCCGTTAGATGCAAGGTACTGTATTAAGTGCTCATATCAGCACTGCCACCCATCCCATCCGGATTTGTTGGGATCGGTGACTACTCTGGTAATTGGCTGTTTTTGCAACATGATCTCATAGTCCGGTTGGCAGATGTATAAATGTGAATGGAAGGGTGAAGGAATGGATTTAGCATAAATGAAGTCATACCTTCGTAGCTTCATCCATTTAAACCGAGATGCTCGATACACGATTATAAAAATATACGCACATTGTTGGGATTTTGCCTACCCTTTGCCACCGTCCGTGTATTAGCAGCCACTAGAGTACTAGAGTGCTGCGGTCGGGATTTTAGTGGGATTTAATTGTATAATCTCTGTCTACAGACGTAACACATTAATCTTTATGGAATACCACTGTAGATCATCCAACCAAGCAGCTAGTTAATCTTTTAAGCTTTGTTCTCAGACTGGCTGGTTGAGTTAGGCATTTGAGAAAAAGCAGGTTTGTCCAACCGACAGAGGACTAACGGGCTTAATTGTTATATGCTTTCATAGAACTGATTTTATGTTACCGAAATCCACTTGATAATGTCTTCGCACTAAGTTATGGTTCCACTGAACACTTCATAATATACGTGATCCAGCTGCAATAATTCCTGCATCTGTTATTGAAAATTTTTGAGAAAGGTGTGTAGCCTAAGGTGGAAATGGATAAAACATTTAAAGTGGTGCAGATGCAATGGAGGCTTGTCGCACACGTAAAAACGTAAAACCTCGATCCGATCTCCTCCTCATCGGTGTCATTTTTATGGCATCTGCAAAGTGGAGATGAACAGTGATAAAATGCAATGAAAACATGATGTCGACGTGATTTCAAGATTATTCGCAGTATGTGCGGTAATATATAGCAAAGTCTCAACCAACTTGGCTTCCACGTTACTCCTACGGAGTGAATAATTGACAGGCTGAAATGTCTACATGGACATCTGTGACGTATTCAAACAATCCACTAAGTAAGCAAGTGCATTCCAAGATGTACGCAGAAACAATAAGGAAATAAAATGTTGGAGATGGGGATGGGACATGACATTAGAGCAAACACCAAGTATTACGGAGTGAGCGCTGCGTAAACGAAATGACAAACATGAACATGACATGTGTTGGCTTTTGTACTGGTGTGGTCATTGTATTGTCTGCCTCTTCAGTTTACAAACATTAGTCAAATCAAATCACTTTTTTCGCAGGGTTTATACCATGATGACGGTGTAGAATTAAGTGGAATGGATGCAACAAGTAGAAGCTCTTTTCTATATCCGCTGCGACCGGACATTGTCCCTCCACGAGGAAAATTTGCCAAGTATGTTCGCCTACGTTTATTTAAACGGGTTGAACATGTCAAATTTTAGGATGATACATGGCAAAACATTATAGCAAGAAATATGTTTTCTAGCATTGGTTGATGGTAATTTTCAAACTATTACACCTGTGTTCACATGCGTGCCTGCATTATTTTTGCATTTATAATCCAAGCTGAACATGTCATATATACAAGTTAACCTGTTGCATAACATAACCCATCATGGAAAAACTTGATCTCATCCGCATTCGAAATCATGGTCACTCATGGGAAAAGATGCGTACCCTAGTGTAACTGAACTTTTAACGTGAACTTGCACCAGCATCATTATTACATTCATTATGTACAACATATTGTGGGAAGAGCACAATGACTTCATTCATATTTGGTTGAATAATTTGCCATGATATTAAATTAGGAGTGAGGAGCAGGTGAAAGATAAAGCTCTTCTGCGGATTATGTCTTGATTAATGCAGCAATCTCGAAGGGAGTAATGATGATTTTTTATTACGGTGCCAGTGGCTTTCGTTTCGTGAGTTTGGGACTCTCAATGAATTTTTTGCAAAATTTGAAAGTGGCCGTGCATATTCATTTGTTTGAATATATAGAGACACGGATGCGGATGTGGCCTCTTATACATTTTATACACCTTGTGCAGGGCGTGTTCAAATGGAATGCGTAAATATTAACGTGATTGAAAAGAAACAAAATTTGTGATAAAGCTGCGTTACGCACTCAGTGGTACTAGCATACGCATATTTTTTAGTAATTTGAATGGTATCGGTATAACGGTAAGCAGGTTGTGCCGAGACGGTGGTGCTTTTGCATATTGTTTCAGATCATTGGCGGTGGTGACGCATACACGAATGTCGAAAATTGAAATATACTGAACTACTTAAAGAAGTGAGAACTCTGATAAATTGTAGTACATAAAATGTAGAGTGCATAAACACTTCTACTCCCATTGTTACTTAACATGCAGAGTTTGGTTGTGCAAAATTGAACACGCAGTCCCAACATTTACACATTGTTGTCATCCACTGTCATCCGTAATGAAGACCGCGCGCTTGCAGTTCGCACATGCTTGGTATTTGTATGGCATTTTAAGTGATTCAATAACGACAGCAATACGGTCACGTTTCCACGCTCTACCTCCCTCTGATCATTCGCATCTCATCAAGAAAAACTGTATACGCTCGAATAACAGCTCGTTAATGAAGTTGTTTGAACTGCAAGAGAAAAGTGCAAGGGAAGTATAACACATCTCACGAAAGTTATGTCATGATTACATATATTTCGACTCAATTCAGTAGCAGATGCAAACGACCTTTGCAACCGTCATACCTACACACAGACCTACTGCAAAGAAGGCAGCAGAATGCGCAAACTGATTACATAAACGCAAACGTTTTTACAGAATCTACCACTTCTTGAAATCTTCCATTCTCGTACGGTCGGTCAGTCAAATAAAAATTATGTGTTAATAATTGAGTGAAAACCGTGGAAAATGTTATTTAGATTTCTCCAACTGCTACACTACATATATACCATAAGAATGGAGGAGGTGGGGAAATAAACAGCGAAAGGGTGTGATTCTATCTAAATGCATTTTTACAACAAACAAAATCGCAATTATTATTTTTTGCAGACATTCGAATTGTGTGCTTCAGTCGGCATCCCAGCAAATCAATGTGTTGTGTTTTTGTATTTTTTTTTGTATTTCAGCTTTTGGTTTTTTTTATCGTTTTAACAAGCTTTGCTGAGGATGATGTGTTGTATTGCAATTAAGATACGTAACGACTTTACATTTGGCAGGAACGTGTAAACACATGTGCTGATAAGCAGAGATAAAATATGCATATTGTTACACAACAGTCTAAAATATAATCTTTGTAATCCCAATAGTTTTAATTAAAAGTGCACTCCATACATTTTTTGTCTGTAAAAATCATTACTTATCTGCAATTACAATTTACAATCTGCATTACTATAATTGGCTTGTGGAGTGAATTAGGCGCTAATGCATGCAATCGAAATAGATTATCTGACATTATATGTATACCTATCCGAAATGGTAGCAATCTATGATGCTCATTTGAGTACTCTGTTTACAAGAGATAACCTCACAGATCAAGATGTTTTAAAACATTTTGATGATAGGTGAAACTATACAATTACACCGTCTAGTTAGACACCACTCCCCATAGAGTACATTACACTTGTTGAGCTAGTCGGAATGCAAACTACTAACAATAACATGTATACATGCGTCTGCTCTGAAATATGTGCATCTTTAGTATTACGACTTAACACGTAAAATCATGGAATGTTACTTGCTAAATGCTATGCATCGCAAGAATCTACGTATGACTCGTCGAAAAAATCTCGCAAACTTTCCAAATTGTATATATGTGTAATTTTCTCACAGCTATCATCTCATTTGCAACTATGATGTATTTAGTTACTTGCTAGACTAAATATTTTTGATTTACAAGCTTCCTCATTAAATCCAATATTTAGTTTTCCAACTTTCGTGAAATCTTATTTGTATTTATTTGTATACGTAATAACGTAATCCCCGTCTGTATACTTAAGATGTAAGAGTCTAACCGTTCTCATGTTAAAATCAACATCCATTATTGAAGTGTCCCAGGCATAACAAAGCAGCGGAGGGGGGTAGATCACAGGACTATTGTTAAATTCAACGTCACCGTCTTGTAGCTCATTTGTTTCACTGTTGTTACTTCCATTAAATTCTCAAATGTCCATATAGCCACATCCAATCCATGATGATAATAAGAAGTGACAAAGGACCAGTCTCTTTGTTTTCATGTCATCGTAGTTCTTGCGCCTGTAGAGTTTATGTTGATGTGGAGGAACGTCGGGATTAACTGGGAACGCCGACGTATAGCATCTTTATTACTATTTTATAGCTTTTAAATTTCGAATATAAACGAGTGCCAGTGCAGGATTACGTGACAATTGGCGATATATCCTGCATTTCCCTCCTACCTAACTAAAATATACAATATTTCTTGTTGTTGCCAATGATGTCGACGCGACGGAAGGAGTACGGAGGAGGGCTCGAACCTACCACGTACTACAATTATAATCCAAGCTATTCAAATTTTACTGCTCGTACACTGCCTTTTTATAAATTCTATTATTCAACATCACAAGACCGACAGCTGCATGTGTTAAAAATGAACAAGATACCTATTTTATTTACGAGAATCATCATACGCTTTAATTCAAGCAGTGAAACAAATGTTCGCAATCTTCTACCACAACCACATGGAATGAGCACTCAAAAGACACTTCGTTATGTAACAGAATGCCTAACAAGCGGGAGGAGAAAACGTCAAGTTTTTAAAAACTTGTTTCGTAAACATTTCAAGCTATAAATGCGAGTACAATGAACGAAAAGGAAAATTTAGAATACTAAGATATTGGCTGGCATTCGACCTGATACAACAAAAACGAGTTTTAATCAGATAATACCTATAGTACGTTTTAAATAGTGTCGTTCCGCATTTAAAGTGGGCTGATGTAAAATGGCAAAATAATATCACGCAAAATTTGCTTGTACAACAACCTACACATTGCATTACTGACAGCACTGGCAAACCCCTGGATATCATCACATCACGCTATGCGGCTATAACTTACTACCGAAAGGGTAATTTTAAAAATGTACTCGTACTCATCATCGCCACCACTGTTATAAAGGCTGGAAGACAGAGTTATCGCATTTTTGTATAATTTATCATTCCCGTCACAATTTGCGAAAAAGTCTGTTTTTGTATCTCGTCTTCGTTTTTACATTCCTTCCTGGCCCGACAACTTTCCGGCTTAAGTGTTTGCGGAGTAATGCGGAGTGCATACGAAAGATCTCAACTAGTTAATTACATGTTTGGGTCAATTTTACGTTCTGTGGTACGAAACTATGCGGACCAACTGATCTTCATCAACTCGGGCAAGCGTGTACAATGAGAGCGGACAATCACTCAGTGTAACACCAAAGAGGTATCTCAACATCGACACATTACTGCTACCTGTTTACCGAAAGGAACAAGGATGCGGATGGCAATGCAATGGCAGCTGTCTTATACACGAACAAAGACAACAATATGTGCCAAAGACGGGCTACGCATTGAAGGAAAAGTGGATATAATAGAAGTAGAGTATAAATCTAATAATATGTACTTAAGTAATAACCATTACCTTGATTATTATTATTTTTATAAAAAACAACTACAAGTCCTCATAAAATCTATAAAAACTCAATGGGTTCGATAGCCTGTGGTATCACATAAAAAAAATTGAGCCTGAAGTCTGTCCCTGATTGTCCATCCTGAATCATCATCTGAGCGAAAAGTCGGAAAGATTTTACAATTCTGCACGCAAGCACGCATATATATTTTTCTTCCTTCTCGGGAAAAGGGACTATGGGATTTAGGGTTGACGTGAATAAAAACAGCACAAGGATGTTGTTGTCCTTTTGCATGCAATATTCATGCAGGACACGATGACGGTTTTTACAATCTTGTCTTGCCTTTTTATCAACTGGTCATATCCTAACGTAACACAAAAAGCATTACAAAAACAGATAAATATCGGGATTTCATTGTATCTGGTTAGTACGCTGTGTAGTGCAGGGACTACAGTAGTGTAAAAAAACTAATATTGTGGAGATTCAGACTCATTATAAAAAACTTGGATTCAATGTTGTTTTGTGTTTGCAAACGCACAAATGCATCATCACTACCACATCATAAACTAGTGACTGGGCTAGCTGGTTTCATTTTATAGAAAAAAAGTTTTTGTGGTTTTGTGCGGGTGTAGTGCCCCTACTACTACTGATGCACTTGTCCCGTTGCCTTTCGAAGCTTTTTTGGTTCTTAATAACTGTTCCCCATGCGATCCCAGACTAGAATACAATGATTATTCCATTAGGAAGAAAAATTTGCTGAAGAAGATCTCGTAGAAAAGTAGTCAAACATTGCATGTAGTTTTTTTCATGTATGTAATCCACTGGCTGGCTTTTGTAATCCTAATCAACAGCAAAGGAGTCTGAATGAACTTTTTGATTGAAAACGTGAAAAGGATTAGAAAAAAAAAGTTGGATTACGTACAAACTTTCATTATAAAATGAATGAAATATATACTCCGTCGAATCTGGAATCACTCAATGAATTTGATCCGACAATAATATGGTGTAAATGTCAAAATTTTGAAAAGTATGCCGTGGGATTTAATATTTGATTTTGTGATTAAAACAACACATACGTATACATATAACCCTATATAAGCCCCAATTAATAAGAAAACAGTGGGATACTTTTCCATCAAATGAATCATCGTCAAATTATAACTAATACAATTAAACGCAACGTTGTAATTAATGATTCTACGTATTCTTATTATCATAACCGAATGGGAATTTTTATCTTATCTTGCTAGCAATTACAACAGAAAACTAGCACTAGCTACACGCACTTTTTACTGTTAATCTAATTCAAACAAGATTCATTACACGATGAGCAAATAATCCATAATCTAATCTGCCCCTTACACTTTACCATACTACTGCCCAATTACAGACGATAAATTTCAAACCGCAACGTTTAATTACAATCTTTATCCTGAGTCAAAATCGATGATGGCATTGCATCTAGCTCCACTTGATCCTTAGAGACACCAGAGCGTGTAGATATGAAGAAAATGCATTAAATCAAAAAAAAAATGAAAATTCATCCTCACATAGATATGTGTACAAGTATGCAACCATGAAAAAACCGCATGAACTCAACGGACGATTGAATAATGCAGAGTTGAGATCACTTGAAGGCAGGCGCTGCGCTGGCAAAGTGTTTCTTGAAAGGTCATTCCTGACTCCTTTTCGGAAACCGAATTTGCATTCATGAGGAAGCAAGAGGTTAACAACAACACCGATTACACAATGAAAGTTATAGCGACTCACGTAGAAAAACATTTTTCATCACTGCAAGATGATGTGTTCCGTACAAGAGAGCTAACTAACTGAAACCTTATACCACGAAATATATAGGGAATTGTACAGTAATTTTTTGCAAGAAAAAACCAGCTTCAGTTTCATTATGTAAATCATTCGGGTTAAGGCGGGGCAGGTAGCCACAGAATAAAATATTGTTTTGAAAGATATACGCCAAAATGTCCATTTGCTGTACCGTACAGAATGCGAGATGTTTTGACGTTTAATACAATGCTTTACCCTTCACGAACAAATCTTTCTTTCAATACATGCTACTTGATATACTAACGACAAATGAAAAGTAGTAAAATCGCTTGCCATCTGAAATCCCCTCGGAGGATCCTATTAAATCTTAAGATGAGCATTAGAGACGCTTCCTCAAAACGGCATTGATTGTTGATTAAAAGGATGAAGGGAAGATAAGCACGTACAATAAGTATCTATTTAAGTATTACGTAATCAGTGAGTTAACCAGTTGTAATCGTGACGGTACTACTGGCACTGGCATCATCACTGCATATTTGCCTGTTTTCTTCTTACATTCGTTTGTTTGCACATTGTTTTTTTTTTCATTAAAACAACTCTTGCGTTTAATTTCTATTTTCCTTAGTTTCTTTTTTTGTAATCTCACAACTACCTGGCATTAGCACAAACATGCATGTATGCCATGCCGCCGGTCACAGCCAAAGTTCAATGGTCAAAGATCGACAAGGAAAATGAAATACATAAAGTACAAATATTATTTACATGACATAATGTTGCATTTTTGCCATTACTGAAAGGTGATTCCCCATTGTGCATGTGGTACAATAAAATATTATGTTCCTCGGTTGACTATTCACACGACCGTTGACCACTATGTGGTGGTACTACTGCACAGAGGCTGGCTTGAAGCTCTCTTTGAATTTTATTAAAGATATTTGACTTTTAGACATTGGACAACCGTTTCCCTTCTTCAAGATGGCCAATATATCACGCAGTTAAATTGAACAAAAGCCTAGGGTGAGGGCTGGTTTTTTATTGTTGAGATGCTAAAAATCCTCCATGATGGTTTTCCCCTGATATAATAGGCAGTAGTAGGCACTTACCAGTTGAATAGGCATACCACTGCCGTTACGTAACTGTGCGTTTTTCTTGGAGATTTTTTGGATAACAAATTTAAATAAATGACAACAAGTTTAGGGAAGAATTAACAGTTAATTTGCAATGTTAAAAGCAGTCCGACATTCATCTTCTTCAGTATTTATGGTAGTTTACGGTTTTGACAAGTGTATGCTAAATGCTTGCGATTTATTATCCTCTCGAAATCTTAAAACCTAATGCGTGCATGGCGTGGTCATAACAAAACAGTCATAGCACTTGTTCATGTAGTGCAAGTGCAGTTTATATAAACACTGTAGCAAAACAAAAAAGTAGTAAATCGTTTTTTTGTGAAATTAAAACTAGATGAGATCTAAGGCACGTAAATATATAATTTTCTCAAGTATTTATGGCGAATAGTTGAATGCTTTTGTGTACGTGTTACAATTTATACCTTTTAGGATCCTTTTGTAGGTTTACGCAAGGCAACGGTATGTAATTTAAAATTTTTGCAAGGAACTAATAATATGTCCAATGAGAACACATACACACACAACATTAATAATTTTATAAAAGCATAAACTATAGTGGTAAAAGGTAAACTGAGCAATAAATTAGAAAAAAATGTGAACAATGCACATAGTTTAAATTGCTGAATGCCAATACAGCATCGGAGAGTCAGTACTTGACTGATTTTTCCAATTAAATAAAAGTGAAAATGGAAACGTTCACACGGTGAGTGAGCATCCAACTGCTTAGTAATTCAGTAACCATATTTAGGATGCACATGATTAAGCCATGATGAATATGAGAAACGTTTATGATCTGTGTATCATGCGGTGCACGTTGACCACAATATTATGCATTGTATGAATTGATTCAAGCAAATTTTAAACACTTGTCAAGATATCGAGATTTAAAGAGAAAATCAGTATTATCAGCTACATTGAAACTTTGGAACTGTTACAAAAATATCCTGCTGCTTTAATACCTGAAAACAAACGGATTTTTTTTCCTGTGATTCTCAACAGTGTTACAAAAAGTTCAAAACTAGTAGTACGACTTCTCCACTTGTGAAATTTATTGCTTTCAACGAATCCCATTATTTGTATAAATTGTGCAAAGAAAACAATAAAGTTAACTCAAGCCTGTTGACCTTTAATAATTTTTTTACGATTAGATAATAAAATAATAATAATAACTGAACGTTGAGGTGGATTTAACTAATTAAACTATTCAGGCCAAATTGATAATCGCGTAAAAAAGATTAATAACTATCGAAAGTTATCAAGAATTTTCAAAAATGAACTATTTAATTGTATACAGGTAGATTGTGTAGCATCATATCACTTATTTTTTAAAGACTTATTTGTATTGTGGAAGCAAGTATATTGAAGCTAATAAAAGTACCTAGTATACCTAATCCAGACAGGATTAAATTTGAGAGATTTGCTTTGCAAAAAATGTCTTTTCCTATCGACGTAAGAAAAACTAGGTGGGTAGTGGAGTGGGGAACGTAAAATCGGTAGCTTTGTACTATACTTCCTACAAATACCGGAAACAACAGCACACAACCTAACCTATAAATAAATGCCCAACAACAGACAAGCCACCACCACTGCGGTTTCTTTTTGTTGTTACAGTATTCGTATTGTAACAGTTATGACTAAATTGTTCACCTTGAGAGATCCTAGCTGGTCTGGTACAAGAAAGCCACACAGCACCTACCTTGATTCACCGGGATAAAAGCATCATTATACTTCCTACAAATACCGGAAACAACAGTACACCACCTAACCTATAAATAATTGCCCAACAACAGACAAGCCACCACCACTGCGGTTTCTTTTTGTTGTTACAGTATTTGTATTGTAACAGTTATGACTAAATTGTTCACCTTGAGAGATCCTAGCTGGTCTGGTACAAGAAAGCCACACAGCACCTACCTTGATTCACCGGGATAAAAGCATCATTAAGTCAGCAAAAGTATTATGGCAAGTGAAACAAAAGTCCTATTAAAGTTTTTTTTTTCAACTGCGTATCTCACGTTCCATCACATTTCGTAAAGCTTGCGCTGTTCAGTAAGTAATAATATTCACTTTTACTCGGCTCGGTTACTTTTCAGTACACATGCATCTCAAAAACTCAGCTAGGGTAGCGGCATTTACGCACCTTCACCAATTTGTTCGTAAAAACACAATCATAATTCAACAATGAAAATCGTGAAGCATTCTTGGAAAAAGTTTGCTCACTCATATAGGATAGCGGTCATTGTGTACGTAGTTTCGTATGAGATGAGAAACCTCGATAAAAAATGTAAAGGGAAAACATGTGCATGTATTTTGGTCAAGAAGACGAAGAAGAGGCATCATGAATCCCTTTGTTTATTAAATTTTCTCAACGAAACAAAATGCGAAGATCAATATGAGCGATGACCGACTGGGAACATTATGGGCATGTCAACAAGCACTTTAATATTCAAAATTTTGCACACATGCGATGAGCAATGTGAGTGCGTTTCAGTGTTTCATGCTCACTCTCGTCATGATCATGAATGATATGCATAATTTTTTTGAAAGTGGAAGTGAATAGTTTTTTTTATCAAAATACACGAACTCTTTAGTGCTTGTTTCCTTTGGAATGTAGTGTCAGCATCTTCAAAATTTCATGTCAACAAACCTCACCGACATTCACTTTTGAGCATGTATGACTTACATTATTCAACATGAGAAAGATAAATTACAATTAATGAATCACCGTAAGTACCAAAGTAAAATACCTTGTTATAGTTCATCATCATGTGGAGGATACGTACGAACACCAGTACGAATGATATGCGACAATAACTCGAATTCTGTATAAAACATGCTACAATTCCTTTCAACCAGTGCACTAACCAAAGTGGCAGGTTATACAGAGATATCTCACTTAAAAGGAAGCCTTACCATTAGGATTCGGCAAAGAAAGCAAACTATAATAATAATAAATAATAATATGATGGTATGATTTTGACTTTGTAGATACATGAGTCGATTTCATATATGACGATTTGATCATTTTGACAGGAACAAATACGAAAATTACAGAAACGGAGAGCATACGCACAGGAAAATACTTGTGTGGAAGTGCAAGACGTTGAGTTGAATTGTCAGAAAAAGTCTAACTTTTCGACATGGATATTATTATCTTGATCAAAGGAAAGGAAAAATCTTCACATAAGTTGTTGGTCCATATTTTTGTTACCACACGAAATTGTGCACAGGCACTGAAAAGCTTAGATAATTTTGCGCCATTTTTCATGTTGTAACAACAATAATGACTTCTTTTAACTTGAACAAAGCCACTTCTAATGCCTCTGAAATCCTAAAGGAAAAGTTTTTTTCGTTACTGATCACATCACCATGATGGTGATGACGGTTCAACAAGTGAAAAAACGCATCGTCTTCCTTCCCTGCTAACACAATGACTCTGCACTATATTATGCATGTTATCCATGTATGTCAATGCAGGTATAAGTAACAATCCCTACAAAGAAAAATGCAGAAAGGAAAAGGAAATAGGATTGAGTATTGGAATGATGGTGATGATCGTGACGTTGATGGCTTGAGAATTTATCAAAAGACAAAAAAGTAAAGAGGAAACAACGAAACGGTTCATTACGCTTTTTGAAGCAAATAAGTCTGCTGGTTGTGCGAATAGTAAATAGTGAATAGTTGAATGTTTTTCTCTTGACAATAGAGGAAAAAAGAATGAGTAGGAGTAGGCGGGATGGGCTTTCTGATGGCTGTCGTTAAAGGTGACAAATTGTTCCCAAGCCTAGAGCATCTTTTAAAGTTTCGTGTTATTTCATCTTTGCAAAAACACCCAGTCGGAAACATGCACATGTCCTTTAAAATTAATCCTGAAACAATGAGCCTTCTTCACCAAGCCGTACTATTCTGGTATGTATTACACAAAAGTTTCACAAATTGTAAGTAATATAACCAGACTGGGGATGGGTAAGCGTTTACAGTCGATTTACTCGCTGATGGGTTTTGCTTTGCTACTCATATGTAATATTAAATGTAGGTACATCGTACATATATCTAAGCAGTCAAAAACGCTTTCACTGCTCCGAGCAGCGATGCATCTTTTGTGATAAATCATGTGTGTGTGAGCCAATGAGGGAAACCGCATGTTGAGTTGAGAGGACATTCTATAGGTATATATAATTCTAAACTGAATGTACTTTATAAAATGGTGACGTTTTGTTGGTGTGTGGGATTGACCGGAAATCGAGAGGTAATTTGGTTAAAGCTCTTGTTAACCATGCCTTCATCCGGTTATAAATATGAATTGCAAGCAATAACACTGCAAGGAAAACGCTTCAACACGTACATAATACTTCCGTTTATATGACGGACTCATCATTACTTCATTTTAAGATATCGAAACATGTAATTTACTTTGATTATTTTCGGGCTATCAATATATCTAGCTTTTTACAATTGCATATGCCTGGCGCACTACAAAATTTGTACTTTTCAGGTAAAAAACTTGGGTAGGGCATTATAGATATCTTGTCATATATTTATTTCTGCTACAACGGCTTATGATAGGGCACTATTACCCAAAGAATTTCCCCAAAAAATTCTTATCCGCAAAGCTAAAATTGCCTGAAAACCATGTCTTGACAAGGGATCGAATCACGTTTTTCGAAATTCTGATCATGCACGCCTCCTTTCAGTAAGAAACGAATAAGAACCGGAAGTCTAATTTTGCCCTTTTTTGGACTGTGATTTCATGACGCTTAATGAAAATTGAAAACGTGTTCTCACGTGCATATACTTAACCTAATTGTACGAAAATATATGCGGCATTTATTTTTAAGCACGTGCCCGTAAAACATTAAAACCAGGAAGTTGATCTTACCACAAAATGGAATTCCCTCCGGCAGCCATCTGCCATCCGCTTGACAAATCCTCCTGGAAGGCCCCAAAAGTTCAAATCCTCGTTCGCAGTCGTAGGACGCCACCACCCCAGCCTTCAGCTCTGGGGCCGAGAAGGTTAGCGAGGAATGGGCTGGTGCTCCGGGATACCCGCATGATAGGACTGTAAAAAAACAAAAACGTTGTATGCCAATTAGCTTCCGTCTTACTTGTTAGTATTTCAGATGAAACAAAGTGTTGCAAGCTCATGTTCACACCTCGTAATAAATAAACAATGGACAAAGCAAAACAAAGAATTATTTAGGCATATGCGAGCGTTTAGCATGAATTTTCAGGTATACAAAGATGCACATCAAATCAGGACTGGCTAGAGATGAATAGAAAATTTGGGTGTTTCTTTCTATATAACTTTGCAATATTCACCAGGAAGCAAGACATTAGGTATACCATTGTGAGGCAAATTAGCAAGCAACCTGATTCCCACAGTGCCAAAACCTAAATATAAAATTCTCTCTGAAATTTGTACATAAACCATAAGCATTTTTACTCCCTTCCCTACTTCAGCTGACCTCAATATCACCACAAATTTGGCGAAGGATCTGTCAACGTGAAAACCGGTCCAGGACAAGGGAGGACATTGTCGTGTTGTTCAATCCCTTCGAGTTGCATATTTACATTCACAGACAAACTTTTCACGTTACGTGAACTGAAGTGAATATAAAAAATGTTTTTCTTATTTCATCGAAAACGAATCATGCTGTCTGTTTGTACTTTCCACAACATAATTGTTCAAAGATGGGCGATGGGTACACACGGGGAAGTAATGTAAAAAAAAGAATGTGTCTTAGCTCTTTTGTACCTAACCGAGCATAGCACAACGACTCTGGCTCTGTCTGTGTGTGTACACGAAAGACGCTGCCGATGCCGATGATGACGGGGAAGAGGATGATGTTGCAGTAAATCGTACATTTAGCAATTGTAAGTCGTGACACACAAAACCTCGTGTATCCAACCCAAAAGTTCAAAAACTTCGCATGGTCACTCGAGCTGAAAAACGTAAGTTTTTTTGCTAGCAAAGTCTCGCTCCTATCAACTTACTAAGGCTATTTAAAATGTATGTGCATGCAGAAAATGCACAGGGATGTAATGCGAGTTTGAATTTGGTTGCATCATATACACACGGATTTCCACTGAATTCTTGACGTGTATTATGTTCGATTGGATCATTCATACACGTGCGTGTATTTTAAACTGGGTAGTTTTGAGTTCTATTTCTAAACTATTTAGTCTCAGTCTCTATTTTTTTGCGGATTATCCAAGATGCACAGGTATTTCAACACTTCACATCGGATGTGGTATGCGGATTACACCAACGTGCAACAAAAGCTTTAAAAGGGAACCATATGTTTCGTCTTAAAGTTGGATTAAGTTTGCAAAAGGATTTGTTAAAATTCTATTGCTGCGCATGCATAGCATCCATCTTAAAATAGAAATAGACAGACGAAAACGTCTTCCCGTCCATGCAGCTTGTCTACTATTTTATCAAGCTTTTCGGTTCGTTTGATACTGATTGTCTGTCTGAGCTACTTTTACACAGGCAGGCCTTGTAATCATTGTGATATACTCGGTTTTCAGTCGAAGTTGTACAGGGGTTCCAAGAATTTGGTACATCATTTTTTTAATATTCTAGAAAAATTCTCCACTGTATACATTTTGCACGTGATGGATATGTCATCACAGGTCATGAAAAGTGCATTTAGTGCTAATAATCCTGATTTTGTCCCACCCATATTATACTTTTGCCAAGTAGCCCGTTTCAAGGGGAGCTGTGCCAGAATCAACAAGTGTCACCAGACTCCGTTTGCAAGGGAAACTGACGTTCGTCCCGTGAATTAAATAAACTTATATAAATTTGTACAATTCATATTCTACTTGCTCTCCCACATATTATACAAAGTAAATAGAGCATTCCGCGCCCAGGTATCACCAGCATGTAACATGATATGACAGACTGCGAAAGCAACAAGAGAAATCAAACTGACCTCCTTATCCAACTAATTGCACACGTAATTATTACCTGTTTATCCTCCCTCATCATATTCATTTGTTATACTTACTTAGCAAATTACATCACTTGGCTGATTCATGGCTAAAAACTACACATATGGAGAGCTTCTCACACAATAAGTAACGTAAGCGTGTAACAAAAAACGCGGAGTGAGTGCTGACTTGTTGGCATTCATTCTGGTTCTGGCAAATGCAAAGTGTAATATATCGTCTTTATTCTTTTCTCCCTAGTTTAAACTTCTTTTCTGGCATCCATCTAAATGAAAGCAGAAGCCAAACTAATTGCATTGTGAAGTAAGGTATTATGCGTCCGCAGAGTAAAAACTGCACACTTCTGCATAGTTTCACAAACAGCAGTACTGGTGTGCAGAATGTTGTGTGCTTACATCGTGAGTTAATTCCATCCAACCATTTTATTCCACCACTCCGACTCCGACAAATACAAACAATACCCAACCCTACCACTCCTCCTGTGTTATTATTGGGTAAGGAGGACATGATCGTAAAGGGTACTGACCATAACATTGCCTTGATGTATTACTTCACTGTCAATTCTATAGAATTGCGTTCTTTCACGAAGTTTAACACCTTCAATCTCTGGGAAAATAAGACGGATTGCAAAGAGTCTCCATCTTGAAAAAATGCGACCGGCAACAGCCAGATGTTGAATTGCAAATACAAAATACAATGTATGCTCATGTTAATGATTAGAAGCTTGTTTACAGATTGTGACGGATATTGTATAACAAAATCACATAAAAAAGGCGGTTGTAATCACTAGCGTTGCAAAATGCGTAAAATATAGGTAAGTCCGCAGTACAACTGTGCGCAATGTGAGACTTGCAACTTATACAGGATTAAGGAATCCTCAGTTTGGGAACGTTCGATATGTCAGAGTGACTGCAAACAATGAGCCTTTTTGCTATTTTCGAAAAATCAGGTTACTATTTTCAAGGCTTAACACGTTATAACATGCGTTTGTGCGCGTTTTCTCAACTAAACTAGATTTATTTGCAACAGTCAAGTCCGGTTTGGTAACAAGTGCAACCGGAAAGCAATGTGTATAAGGAAATGCCAGAAGTTATAAGTCACGTTTTTCATACACATCAACCTTGTTATAATTTCAGCATTTTTCAGTTTCATTGGCAAATGATTCAACTTGCGCTTCTATCCTTTTGACAATGAACTTCAAATAAAAAAAGGCAGCGTGCTTTTGCGTCATTTATTCATATAAGACGCACGTGCTGTCACGGAGTGAGATTCTTCACAACAAGCGAATTGAGAAAGAAGCAGAAATTCAAGGCGAAGGAACAAAATCCAAACTGAATTGTTATAGCAGGCATGGCTTTTGGGTTAATAGTTACATTGCGCATTAAAAGAGACGTATTAGGATAACTTAGTCTACCTGTGAGTCAAGCCACTTCGTATTGTGCATTGGGTTAGTTGTGGTAAAGGCATTTCCTTTTTTTTATTTTTGCCTTCACCTTTCCGAAGGTTATTTTTCTCGCCATAATTTACTCTAATGACAGATCCAAGTTCAGGTATGTTACCGAAATGTTTATTCTACGCCGTTCCAGCGACATACTTTCAAGAAACCTTGGCCTTACCCTTCGTTTGACGTCATTTAGCCGGTAACGGTAACCCAAACACTGCATGGACCTTTAGCAAACAAAACCGCTGGAGACTGGATAGAATATGGCACAGGTAGGTAGTGTAATGGTAGCGGTAGCGGTAACCCTCAATACATTCTAGGAAGTTTTACATCATCATTTTTATAAAGAATCAGGTAACGAAAGGATGACAAAAGGGATTTACTTTTCGTGTAGAGATTGAACTTCAACAATCCACTTCCATGACCTACTCAAACCCTTCAAAAAAGCTTTTATGAAAGGATATAGTCCACGGCCACTTTATAACAATGAAGGAATGAGAACCCACTTGACGTTGATGATCTGTATTTTCTGGTATATCCATCACTCAACAGGAGAGTTCTCTTCATCTGTTCCAGAATCCATCTTATGAACCTTGTAAATGTAATGTCTGGCAAAACTTTGTCTTAAGGCATTAATGGACACACATTTTTCACTCTAAATTACTTTCAAATTCTATTACGTGCTATGGTTTTCGTTTTTTCTACGAACCAATTAAACTTCTCCAACAGACAAAAATCATCATTTTTTTAAATTCTCCCTTTTAGCCTCACTGACCACCCACCGTTCAACAACGTCTAATCATTGAATATTAAACATCTACTTGTTTTGTATGTAACGTTGTAAAGCAACAATGTAAGATTAAATTCATCTCAGCAGTTACCATTCATTGCAATTGCAAATATTAAATCTTTTCATCGAACGTTGTAAACATTTCATCGTAAATGCCTTCTTTGTTTCAGTATCTAGTTAAAGTGGGGTATCTATTACTAGAATTTCATCTTTTAGTTAAGTGTAATTTTAATCATGAATATTAAACTATTATGATGCGCTAAATCATCAATACGTTTTACAATTTCAATATCTAATATTAGTATCGGATTTCAATCTCATCTCCATAAATCATACTCTAATGTAATCCATAGCATCCAAAAGAGCAATATAGGAGCATTCAACCATTTAGTTAAATATTATACCACAGCACAACGGATAATTGGTCAGGTACTAAGGCAGTTAATCACCAGTGTACATCAGGAGATAAACACCGAAAAATGAGAAGCATGTTTAAAAGAACACTGGCATCAACATTTCTGTTACTAAAAATCCAGGCATAAAATTAAATAAATCGATATAGGTTGCACTAGAAATGCAATTATTGGTTTTTGTTTGTGCATATCTATACATTGTAACGTCCGGTATTCTAACACTATAATACTTTCGACTTGGCGTTAAAAAATTCAAAAGATTTCACTAATTTAGTACACTGATGGAATTTTCAGTGAAATATGTTACACTTAAAGATTTTATCAAAAGCGCTGTATCCAAATACCAACATTCTTCTTATGAGGAGTAACTGTCATGTTTGCAGGTATGTATGCATTAAATCCTACTTCAAGGCCGTGAAGAGTTTCGTTGAACATAAAAAGCTTTCCATTTATTTTGGAGTCGAGCCTAATCATCATGGTCATTATATTATCCACTTTCAAAAGAATAATACTAGCGCTTGCCTGGTGCATGTGTCCGTGGAAAGAAAATGCATAACAAGGGAAACTACGTCGTTCGCGTATCTCGTGGGATGCACAAAGTGGAAGGAAAGTAGAAATGTTGTTAGCCTTATCCTATTTTCCGTCCAGTGAGATCCGGTAAATACCTGAGGAGGTTGAATACTCCCTTGTGGGATTTGATATTGTTGATGAACAATGGAACGTGTATAATAATTCATGCAAGGCAGACTGCTCAAAAATTGAACTAAAGTGTTTGTTATTATTATTATTTTGGGGAACTGGGAATACCCTACCCTGTATATATTATGATATACATAACATATACTTACTCGTTGTAGTACAACGATGACAAAATGAGGGTTGATAGACGATGATTAACAATATGCGTCGGGATGGTGTAAGAACTGCATGTCTACCTACTTACTAAAACACTAAAAATGTTTGGTCCTTTGATGATGAGAATCCTCAGGTGGTAGCAAAGTAGCAATGTATGAACAAGAAACACAAGGGGAGAGTTTATAAGCTCTCCAAGTATCATCCCGATCCGACTGAAATATACGTTGTAGTATCTGTAATTTAGTCCACTGAAATGGTAGGTGGATGAGTGAGTGAGGATCTGTGAAAACGTCAAAATCCTTGTACAGTGCATACACGCATACAAAATGATACTTTGTGGATGGAATGAAGAAGTCAAGGAAAAATGTACCGTTACCCACCTTTTACCACCACCTCTTATGCATAAGAGACGTGGCCGAAAGTGCTCATTCAAAATTCCTGATTATACTACTCTGCTCAACGTCCGTACTGCCTTGCTTGGAAAAGATAAAGATGAGTCAGAGATGATGGCCAAAAATGAAGTTTTGTTGTGGTCGTTTGCACTCACATAAAGAGAACTTGAATTGAATGATGATGCTCCCTACAGATAGCAAGTTTTCTACTAGTTCCCCCAAACAGGATGCATTGCAATGGGGTACTGCATGTGCATTGTTTTAAGTTTATTACCGGCTCTCCTTCTAGGACACTTGATAAAAAAATGAGGTATTCTAACAATTTATCTTACAAGCTTTATGCACTTTACATGTTCTGTACGAATGTGAATACGATTTGGAGTCGAAGCAATGCGTATTTGCAAATAAATATATTGGGTTCTCGTTTCATATTTTCAGTTGTTTTATATGCAGTTTATCAATTGAATTAGAAATCCGTGAATGATCTCAACTGATAGTGAAATGATATTAGTGATTACAAATGCGAGTTTCCACATCATCACACTCGTTAATTTTATGATAATCTTAACCTTATATACTGCGATTCAAAATTTGAATTTGTAATCATTGTTCATAATGATAAGTATCCATAACCTTCACTACTGAAAAGCTTGTTAAACTCACTCTTCACAAATGATCAGTACTTTTATATATACATATCCGCCTCACATTAAAATTCGGCTTGAAAGAAAGTCTGCCAAAATGATGCCTCATAAGTAACAAACCTAAGCGAAGTAAGACAAAAAACGTTACCAGCCCACGTTTTTGACCATGCCCTTTCCCGAGAAGGGGAACTCCCATAAACAGATCATAAACGCCAACAAACTTGCGTTATGGCCATTGTGAATGATTATATGCACCTTGGTTGGTTATGCCAAAAATTCCTAAACTTTCCCAAACCTCTAGGCAGGAACCGGGTCATTTGTCAACATGATTTCCTTTAAATATCAGTTTCATTACTGTACTACGAGTAGAAAAGAATTAGCCACGGAGAATGAAAATTCCTGACTGTCGAGCCCGTCTTGGCGATGATGACGAACGACGATGATGATTCAATTGCCATTTTAAAGGTGAACCGTGATGGAAATCTAATCTGACGAGCCACAATCTGAGGTGTATATTTAAAAAATACAAATATTTGGGAGGCGGGACACGAATGGTATTCTTGCCAAAAAAAAAAGTGTTTACAAAACGCTGGCTTTGACGCCAAGTCAAGTTCGCACCTGGTTTGCATGACTATGACTTAAAGAAAACTCCTTGTTGTGCTAATGCACATTTTCTGTTTTCTGCTCTTGCGACTTTTTCACTAAAATCACGTCTGTGTACTAGATAAAGAAATGTGGCATGATTAAAACGATGGAGTCATAGCTTATTAAATATTTCATTCATGCAAGCACAGTCTTGGTACATAACGTGCACAATGTGATAAATGCATCCATGCTATTCAAAAATTTCATAAGCTTAAAGATGCATTTCCGTTGCTTGTTCGTTTGCCACATATTTAAGAAGACGAATCACGTCAAAATGTACGTGCACATGATTTCTGTCTGACTCGCTATTTCGCGTATGGCCCAGCCTTTCTCACACGCTCTTCATTTTCTAAGCTATAATAAACAACATCAAATTATCAAATAAAATCCCCTGTTCAAATCACTTTGCAAGATGCAACAGGTGTAGTGAAAATAGCGCTTAGGAAAAGAAAAAAAAATGAAGATGAGCCCATATTTTAAATTGTGAAGGTTTATTTGATGATGGCAAAATGTGTATACCTTTTTGTTAACATAAATCTCTTAATAATACTACACATGACAGGTAGACAGACGGATGCATGTAAACATATAATATTCCACTCTCTACTCGTTGGTGCGATATGCAGTACAACAATATGTATGTGATATGATTTAAAAGCAGATCTCACAGAATTCCGTCCGTACATTTGCGTCCTCATACTTTCTAAACCGGCTAGAATTTACTAGATTTATTTATGTTATACTCAGGCAGATAGTCTGATGATGATGAACACATTGAGGAGAGCTAAAGTGCCTTCTACCAAAGCAACTTCCCAAAAGGAAGGACATATGATGGGCTCAGCCAACCTGTTATATTTACAGCGAAAGGGTAATAATAAGCTATTAATCAAGGCACATTAGACTTTTTTGGATTGATGATAGCGAATATAAGACTTATTCCGACTAGGTATACAACATCTGTAGGTGTCTTTCTCATAATATTTCATACAATACGGGATACAGTATAAAGCCAGTGAATTTGTTGGAAACGCGGCTCACAAAAAAATAATCACCATAATCATTTTTTTAGGGATTTTCAATTGTAAAATGCGTATCCGTATGAGAATACTTAAAGTCTTTCTTGTACAATAAATAGTTAAGATGATGATGGTGATGATGATGATACTGTGACGTTGCTTCTTCGGATGCATCTTTCTTTTTCTATTATTTCGTTGGTTTGTAGGTCACAAATGTGTTCTACTACACTGCTTTATAATACCGCTTCTCTCTGTTTCTTCTCCCATTGTATTGTTACAAGTTGGCTTACGTGTGAGCACGTACGTGGACGTAGGAACGTACTACGGACGCAAACATTGATACATTTGTACCTTTTAAACCTTTCTTCAAGATTGTTATATAGCTGTGGGTATAAAAACCTGCCATTACTACCCCACATTATGATAGGGGTGGTGGTGGTGGTGTTAGTGATGATGATGCATTATGCATACTTGGTTGGTACGTTACACTTTTCTATGTTTAATGCGTTATTGTCAGCCTAACGTTGGAAAATCTGCTTGTACAGGGTACATAGGCAGGCAGGAAAGGTAAGCCGACACCACCAGGGATGGAAGGGGAAACTGGTATCATCCACACATTCAATGCAGAAGTGAAATACAAGATGCAGTTCACTTCTTTTAAATCAAATTTCTGGTTTATGTAGTGCATGCATGAGCATACAGGTGTAAGAGGAATCTTATACAATTGAAATCAAAAAAAGGATAAGTATATATACGAATTTTGTATGCCTACATATGAATACGCTTACTATACAGTCGAACCGTACACCACGTCACATTTGATAACGTATAATTGCATTACTATTCTTGAAGAAGGTTAGGTTAGGATTGGGGTTTACAAGTACAAAAGTGAAATAATATGAGGCATGAAAAAAATATACCTGTTTCAATTTCATTTCAGAAAGAGCTTCCTCCACTTTCTTCCGCCACACACGGAAGATTTATGCGTGTATTTTGTTTGTCTGCAAGGATCGTCTGAGAGTGCACTCCATTATATGATTAATCTTACAATGTGAGCAGCTTTTAATGACCACAAGATTATTTTGGATGTGGAAAGAATCGGTGGTTCAATACCTTTAAATTTTACTTTTAACTACAAATAATATGCCTTAACATATTATTATCGTACCACCACTACGGAAGGTTAGTAACAAAGGATATATGATCAGAACCAGAAATACGCGTAGTCAAAATCATTTCACTGACTTACAAAGAAACGATGAAACATGTAATTTTAAGCTTAGTTTACTGTTCTATGTTCCGAAACAAATATTTATGGTGATGGTGGGATGGATGGATAGTGAATTTAGTCACTTCATTATACATACTCCCTTTCTATAAGATGTCTTGTCCTAAAACCACAGGCAATTGTTGTAATTCATACGTTTTGTTTCATGCTTTCTCTGTGGTCAAAGTTTTGATTTCCTTTTTGTCACTTTTGAGAAATGATTTGAGTGACAACACCACCACACTGTCTAAAAGTTAGTTAAGAGTCCATACGTGAATTGTAAGGAAACAACAGTGTGGAGCAAAGTGACGTCAATCAGTCCCAAGTAACAAGAAAATTACGTTTTACTAAACTCACCAACTTTTGAAATCAAGTGAGTCATAAGCATTATTCATTAAAATGGTAATGCCATTTGTCCTTCTCCTCCAACACAATAGGATACGGATATTTCGTGGGCTTTCCTTCAAACTTAAAAGTTTCTCCTATTACCTTGTACATCTGTACCTTGTATACCTATATGTATAATAATTATGTAGTCAATGACTCAATGCAGGAAGATCGGACGGGTTAGCCTAGTTTCCTTTTTCTAAAATGTCATTACTAGATCACTCCACGTACTTTTGAATATATGGTCGACTTTTTGTTATACCTGAGGATGAGTCGGTCAAGGTGTTCAACATTGGCACATGTTTCTTATAAGAGTTTTAAACTGAACTCCATTTCAGTCGTATGAAACTCTAAAACTATAGTTCAAATCACGAATAATAAAAGTTCAATTGCCAGCATTAATCCAGTAATAACCTGCACTTTTTTTTTGAAGTTCATATAACTATCTTCATGTTTCAAAAGCCTTGGGCTACGTTGTGTTATTATTATTGTGCACAAATATGGTTCCCTTTCTTTTCAATATCATTAGAGTGATTCCTAATTTCGCTTTGTTGAAATGACCAAACGGTTTGCTGGCTGAGTATGACTTTGAGACGGGGAATACAACCGGTGGGCATATGTTGAAATTTGTAGTTTGTTTGTGAAGAATAAAATGCAAATATACCTGACCTGATTTACTTGAAGCCTCAATCTTTTAAAAATAGTATAGTTTTGATAGATAAACAGTTTCTTGAGTCTCGTAGTGTCACTTTTTGCAGTTTTCTAATTTAGGACACGGCATTGACGTGCTATATCCATAGGATGCATGCGTGCACTTTTTGACATAATGTTTCCCCTTCATTAAAAAGTTTTTTATGATGATGTTATCTACATTTACTAGCACTAGATCATATTTTCTTAGAGATTTCGTTACTAATTTTCTATTAATACAAATGAAGTTGATGTTAGCAAAGGGGTTTGAAGTAATCAAACTTAATTCCATCTACGATTCTTTGCAGTAGCAGCAGCAGTAGAAAAATCTAATACAGCCAAAATGGAAAAATGAAATAGGCGGAAGCGGCTGTGTTGTGACTCTGACTATATTGATAGATACCTATATGTCACTTAAAAACGTAAGGTGTTTTGGTATGTAAGCTTTCCTAGACGTCGCCACTTTTGACGTTAAAATGCCTACATGTCTTGACTTGTATGACATGATAATATGCGTGCACAGATGCGTACTTATGCCGTAATTATACTTCAGTTTACGCCTTCGTTAGCTAGCAGGAGTGAGTCATATAGCACGAGAGTACAGGGACTGGGATATACAAGATTATGCAAACATTGGAATATGAAAGTGTCAAAACTTTCTGTCAAATTGTTAAAAAGCTTAAGTGGACTATTTGACACATCTGTGCGCGACAGACATAATCTGGGCATAAGAGATATAAGTAACTCATTGTCAGTTTGTCAGTCGTAGAGATGATATACTTTTTCTTGCGATACGGAAGCATGCTAACGGTTTTACGTAAAAACAATAAAAGTGAAATTATATCCAATTCGAAGCTGAATACCAACGCGCTTTCAGCAGAATATTAAATCGGGATGAAAGTTCGTAATCGGCTTGGGCCGCAAAGTATACATATAATCTCGGTGGTCGTTATTGTCTACTGTACAAGAGGTCTCATGTCTCATGCTTTTTTAAGCTGTCACTACAATTCGAGAGAAGAGCCAGGAGACCGGATATTTCTAAACATATTCACTTTCCCTGCTTCCCAAGTGAGTCACTGTGTATTCAGTATTCCGTGGAGAGGTCGTCAATTTAGTCACTATTGTATAAAAGGTATTCACAAAAACATTTTAGAATTTAAATGACTTCATCACGACAAATACACCATGCTGTACACCTACAATTGTACACGAAACAATGTTCTCCAAGTTAGCTCCTGAATACAAAAATATCCCACGATCAGTTTCGCTTTCATTTATAGTCTTCTTGAACGCGAAAGTCTCGTATAGCAGGATAGTTCTGGACATGTTTTGATTACACGGAACAAGGTTTTTAATTACAGTTAATGCAGCCTATCTATCAATTTGGATTTATCTATTGATCCCAGAAGCAAGAATTGCTGAAGGCTCTTCAACTCCTCCTGTAGATATTACATTGCTACACAGAGTGATGCGTTTTCTTGCGGTTTGGATTTTTGGTTTAATGCTACATTATAGGTTGCCATTTTCAATTGAAAAATACCAAGAATTCAAGAATCATGTAGCACATACAAAAGGAACATGTAATCCAAAACAAATGAAATCATATTAAAAGTGTAAATTTCCCACGTTTGAAGATCTCTCTTTAGTTGTTTTCCTCTCTGTATTTAAACAGGAGAGCATATTTCAGAAGGGAAAACGATAGTATTTTAAAAATTTGTTAATACGAATCCTAAGACATCTACTCATTTTTACATTATTTATTCGACTGCTTATATAAACGACATAAAAGCGAAACACGTTATGTGTACTCATCAATTCAATACATCACAACCATGAGGGCTGCATAATATGAGATACGCATTAATTTAAGGAAGCTCTTGTGTTCAAAATTTTTTGGTTTCTTACTCGTGTAAAAGTATAAAAATACCCATAATTATAACTAAGGACATGTGATGAGAGTGAAGTAAAAAAGAGAAACTTTTTCAAAGGAAATCGTCAGGTTTATGTCTCTTATGCCATGCATTGTGAAAAAGTAAATGTTTTGACTCTTTGGCATTTACAGCTTCGGATAAGGATTTGGGAAGTGTGCAGTTCCACCTTGTCCTTTGTGTCCCCATCAACTAACAAATTAAATCCGTTTTTTTGACAGTGTTTATTTTATTTACAAGAAATACCTACAACATTATGCTACCGTCGTCCCCTATAAGAAAAAATCTTAGAACAGTGTGGAACGATGAGAAAAAATCAGACAATATATGTATAAAACAAGTTTAGAGTTCAGAATGTCCCTAAAAGTTCATACCTCGTCTCTAGTCTAGAGAAGCTCCATTCAGTCCATACCATCCTATATTCAAAGAAACAGACAGCAGTCGAGTCTTTGAAAACCCAAATATGGTTTTAAGCGGTGCGGTCAGTTGCCTCTAGCCTAAAATATTGCATTTCCGGCAACCTAAAAGGCAAACAGACATGTCCCAACTCCCAACCCAAATGTCCATGTAGAAAACTTGAGCTGGTATTTATTTTATGCCATGATACGGAAATAGTAATGCATGCATGCACATTTGAATCGTTTAAATTTTTCCTATTTTCAGTTTTAACAAGACCGGTTTAAAAACCTAATACAGATAACTATCTCAAGTGATGATGATGGGCATTGTGACAGAACGGTTATAACACTGGTAATTAAGCACAAGGATATTGTGCGACAATATCTCATCACATCTTGTTGTTATTAAGGGCCACTGTGTTCGGCAAAAACTGTTGACCTGACGTGACCCGGAGAATGGCCCAACAGCTTGTTATGCGTACGGTAGTTTCCATTAACTAATTGTAAGTTCTTCAGAGCATTTAGCAGCACGGCATTTATAAGCATTTCCATAAAAATCTGTTTAAATCTCTTCTTTTTGTCATTTCGAAAATCAACGTGCGCGTCTATAATACTCTGCGTGCACTGTAAAAACATCCGTTTCTTGCCTGCCGACATTTATCTCGTTTTCGTTCTGTGATCTATCATGAAACCGCGTTCACTTTTATTTCTATTTTGCATGTCACATTTTTGCATACGACGACAGTTCAAAGCGTAAAGAAAGCAATTGCCGTTTCAGTTGACTACTCCACTTACAAATGCGATTTAGTCAGATAATCAATATAATGGCTGGGAGTAGGTACCGACCCACCGAAGCTATACGATACTCAAGGTTACTGACTGACTGACTGAATGATAGGCTTACAAAAGTTAAGAATCCACATTGCATACGGATTTTTACGGCGTTGACAGAAATGGGTTCAGAAGTTTTCCCACGTTTTGTGTTAGTAGAGAAGCATGGCAGGAGTAAAATAGTGGCAAAACTCCGCAGGATTTATGCACAGGGACTGGGAATAGCATAAAGCATACTATTCTATGCATTTTAACTGCGATGAATTGATGATTACAATTATTGATACTGCGGAAAAGTCTACATTACTGGTGACGGTTTGAAAAATTTCTTACGTTGCTATTTAAGTGGAGAAAATTGTCTGTAATTTCACATGAAGCATATACAAGTACACAATTACATTTTTGCATTCTAAATAACACGGTGTAAATTAAAGCTAAGAATGATGTCTAGTCTAATGCATGTACATTATGTTCGATAGCTATTGCTGGTGATAAATTATGTATGCATACATGCATAGCTTCACTTTTGACACGATAAGAAAATGTATTGTGGTGCGCTTCAACAATGAACTTGATTTTTTGAAATTATTCCCCTTTGAATACTACCCTCTTCAAAACGATCCATTATCACGCATACGAAAAATTAAAAACCCCACTTGAACTGGCGAATGACACTTGAGGAAGAACTTAATTTGTACTACTATTAGAGACATTTTGAAGTGTGTGCTGTGTACGTGTTGGAATTTGGGTAAGGGATATCTTTGTAATTCTGCAAGTATATTATAATCTACTATCTACCAACAAAACTTGACCGAAGACACATGGCATATGTCTAGGTTAGGATGACAAATCAAAGCAAGTTTCCTTTTAAAATTGTTAATCTTTGCGTGATTCCCATTGTTAATTTGCTGCGGCAAGTCATCTATGTCTGTTGTTAGGCATATCCCTAATCCTATTCCATTTCATGGAACTGTTTGCACAATATGCGGGCGCCTTGGAATATAATTTCAATCTACTATTTACTATACCTATGTATGCCTAAATCGCAATATATATATAGATTCGAAGCGTAAGCACGTAAGCGTAATTACAATTTGCTGCTTGAACATTCATATACCTACGCACAATTATAATTGTTGCTGAAACAATATCGCTTTCAACATGACTCAAACTATGACACTCAAAAACAACACACATATATTCTTACCTGAGCTGACTGAGAAAGCCGAAACGGCTAGGAACACGGTAAGTCTTACAAATTGCATTGTTGTTAGTTGTTGCGACTCAAATGCTTTCCATTTATTTGAAGTATATGCAAAAATCTCACAAGGAAATATCACTCTTTCCAACTTAAATACGACCCAATTCATACATTAAGAAGATTCCACACGTACTGTAAGGAATATGGGACTGTCCTATCAGCCACGAATCAACAATGATTTAGGAGGTTCTTCAATCAACGTAAACTCCGATATGCACAACTCTCGTGCGGTTTTAATTTATCATCCCACAAATCCCAACGTATTTCCGTGTATTTATTCGTGTAAAGGTTATTGATTCTGTGGTACGTTCACAGCCCACTGGATTCCACGAAAGCAGTTTTTAACGGCAATTTATTAACAAAATGACGTTTCACAACATAAAAATCACAAATGTGCTACATTCTATGCATGCATAACAGCTCTCGCTGAAAACATTTCCCTTGATTTCTTACAAGACGCTCAAAGATGTACTACGCTCCGATCCTTGAAAGGTACTCTGCAGAAGCGGACAAACTGGTTTCCACACAAGTCTACATTCAATTCAAAAAACCACATTCAAAATATGTTCACCAAAATCTTCACGAAATGGGATTGCGTATACTACTAGAAACGCACAAGTCCGAAGTTCGCTATATACCCTAGATCTTCTGAGGGTGCTTTTTCTGAGTTTTTCTCCGCAAACACTAAATTCAACGCATATATGTATTGATTTTGAGAACGAATACAAATAAATCACTGAAATCCACTGGGATAATTCTTCAAATTTTCTTCAACTGCAAAAATTTCTTCCATAACAAGTCGCCTGCCAATTTTCTACAAAAAAAATTAGTGAGTTACACTTGGGATGTAGGACACTACTACACAATGTGAGCTTTTGTTCCCGAATATTTCATATCAACCTTGCCCGTTTTTTTTTAAAGACGGAACGGTGGACGAGTAGTGAAATTACAAGCAGTTCTCAGACCTGTTTGTAATAGCACAGACATAGATCTGCTCAGTAACACTGCCAACTGTACAACTGCGGGGTAGTACGCAGGGAAAATATGGGGTAAGGGTTGATTGTTGAAGTTTGTTCGAGCCTTCATAGGTATGCAACTTGCTGCTGCTACTACCACAGCTCTTCATGAAAGGAATATCGTCTTGCTGCAACACTGGTTGTACAGACTGGTGAGGTGAGGGAAATGAAAGGTGCTGCTGTTGAGGAAACATTCGTAAGGGCAAGTACATTAGGGTACGTAAGCACCTACTCTGAGAAATCAACAATGGTAATGGCATATCTCCCTGCCTTCTTCTCTTCTTGATTTCTTCCCCAACAATATGCATGCGAGTTGCGAGTTTTTCGTATGCAGCAATAAGTATATTTATTATTATTTGTATGCTGGCCTTTGTTTTTGAAGTTGTAGTCTGCTCTATTGTTGCTTTTTGTGAAATTCACCTGCTCTCCTCGCTCCCGTTTTCCTAGGGTTTAGTAGATTATGAATACGTACGTCGTCGTTTCGTTGTCAATATAAGGATGTCTTTCTTGAACCAGTAATGATGTTTCCTGTATATTATGATGGGGTTTTGCAAAACTTGCAAGTTTTACAAATGTCGATGCAAATAAATACAAACTGAATGAGTTGAGTGGTTATGGAGTTGCGGATGACCATGCTAAAAAAAATTAATCAGATAAGTCTCACATCGGACGCACATGCATTGTGTCCCAATCTGAAAGCAGTAAGGGATTTAAGTATGCTTGACTATTTCCCTGAAGGAACAATTAACCATGTAGCGAAAGTAAAAGTGTGAATGATGTATTTCTGTATGGAGAAGGTGTTGTTGGGTTGGAGAAAGCCGAAAATTCATCTTGAAACAAGGAAAGAACACAAGAAACACAGCTCCGTTCGTTTTTATATTATTTTTTATATACTTTAATCAAGCTTAACACCCATTAAAACCCCACAATGATACTTAACAGAAATCATTAGTAATAGAATATTCTTGTATACATTTATAACATAATATATACTATCCACCTTGTGGGTTTCAAATTCTGGATTTATAAGAGATGCTTAAATGACAACATAATATTCTAATACGTGTACAACTACTCCAACGACATGCAAAGCAGCGTTTTTGGGTTTTCAGCTGACAAACCTGCAACAATTCTCCTAAAATAAAACAATCAAATTCAAAAGGTATGTAATCATGCAATATATTGTTGTAATAATAATCTTGAAGATATAACAATACAAGTATATAAATCTATAAACTGCATTCAAACTAAATATAATCACTTTAAACACAATAAATGATGTGTGTGTATTCCTGTCTGTTGGATCAATGAATGATCACAAAGAATAACTCTATATAGATATATATAAACTGATACATTAAAATAATTAACAGAAACTATCGATTGTGATGTGTAGTCTAGCATTTAACTAGATCGATTCTCAAGCCACAGTTAGCAATCAAACAAAACATAAGAATGATTACCTCATGCAACGTTACCCTATCATGATATTTCTTTATCGATATAATGTATATAAATTTACGCTCTGTTTTCACGCAAGTATACAACCACTCCTAACTTTATAACAATAATGTATTTTTATCCACGTAACATTTATTAATTTTTTTTTATAATCCTAGCAGTATGTAGTAGTAGTCCAAAATAAACGTGGTTGGACGCACCTTGTCATAAAAATATGTTTGATGCTGCTGTTGCTATCAAATCAGCTAAACACGGTATTATTATTATATTATTATATTATTTTAATATAATGTAGTATAACTGCTTGTCGATTCATTAGAATATATCATTCTTCTGTGGACCTACAGATTGCTAGATTCTATTCATATCTTACACACACATATTTTTTCTGCAAAAAGTAGCAACATGTATAATATATGTCAATAAAGTGTGTGTATCAAAGCCAAGGTGTACTTATAATAGTACCGATGATGTACGTATAATTTCTAAACAGTGAGCCAACTGAATGGTCGTTAGAAGACGGATATATTTATATATATTATATAGGTTTTTATGGTTTAAAAAAGTACCTCATTTCCCAAAAAAAAACATTTCCGAAAAGATAGCGAGCAAATTTCAAAGACAGGAGAAGCTAAAACTGGAGCTGACCAATATGGCTAACAAAAAATCATGGTATTTTGTCTTAACTTTTAGAGCAAATCAACTAATTACTGTAAGTTGTATATTACATTTATGTATCAAGTTAATTACTCCGTTACTTTTCAATTAAGGACAACAATCGTCACTATTAAAAATTATTACAATACGCAGTGTAGTCACATATTGTTATATTTAAGAAGTCTTATGAATTACCGTTCTTTGAAGTATGTATTTCAAAACAAAAGTTCTAGTCACCAGACGGCTGAGTTCGATTTTTTTGCACATTTTTGATTAATTTTTATAGTAATGCTGGCGTTAAGTCCTAGTGATAACTCTTACTTTGTACCAGAAGTAAAGAACGATAACAGTACAAATGACGAAGTTGTCAAGAGAAGAATAAAAGAGTATTGCGATATTCAAAAGGAGTCGTATGTACCAACTACAAAACTTTTAACCAAACCTGATTGTAGTCTGATTGGTTTAAATGATACAATTTGTTTCATATATATAAAGGTCAGGAAGACTCCGACATTTGAACCGATAGCGCAAAAAAGGTCTTCTGACGAAGGGTTTCCGTTTCAGTTGAGGTTTCAAAAAACGTTAGTGATGTGCACAAAATAAGGATAACGTAACATGTGGATTGTGTTCTGACTGATTAGTGAAACGAAACAAATTTAGATAAAAATGTAACCCAAGATTTAAACAGTATAAACAAATTTCTCCAGTAGTTTCTTTTTGATTCCATAAGTATCAAGTTTCAACATTGGTCACCATCCCAGGCGGTGACGGAATTAAATATACGACGAAGCATATTATTTGTTATACGTATTGTATGTATATGATTTTAATTTCCAGCCTGATTTATTTTTTTAATACGTTTGGACATGATTTTCCTTTAGGAATAGTTTGACAAGCCCACCCAACTTGCCAAATCCGTTCCATATGGGTATTGGATGTTTGTTTGCAGTTTGGTTCTATTTTTTTATAAGATACGCTAGTCGAAGTGTATCTAAAAAATTCGATTTTCTTCGGAAAGACAGAAAGTGTATCATTACTATACTAGAGAGGTCGACAGTTTTACTTCTGTATTTGGCCAAAAGAGTTCTGGAAGTTCAGACGTTCCGCTCATTTTAATTGCATAGTAAAGTGATCATTTACTGATAGTACTCTATATTTTAAAAAGTCAGAGTCAACATACAAGATAGCGTGCCTTTCACATTAGGACTTTTAACTACCAGTTGCTCCGTACGTTGCTTGTGTCATAATACCATCCTAGCTTACCTCCTGATCCTTGAAAACTACATCCTACTCTTCCATATTCAACCAACCTCACCTCACTTTTATTAAATATATCAGAAAATTTTATGAGTCTAATAATCGAATACTCCTATATTTGTCAGTGATAACAACCCAATTCACAATAATTATTGATGGTGTTTAACAGGTGCGTCAATCTTGTTACTGCTTTAGCCAAAGTTATGATGTTTAATGGTGTTTTCGACCACCCCATGCAGAGTGAATCGGTCTTTCGGTTGATGGAGCAGGGGCAGGAGCTGCTGCTGCTGCGGCTGCTGCTCCGGATCCCATTCCGTTCCCGATTGTTGGGAAAGCCTCGGTACTCTGAAAATAAAAATTGGCAAATTGAAAATTATACGTTATTGGTACAAGCCACAAAGCTGGTCTCTTTATATTAATAATAACAGAATCCTACTGACCTGTGTATCTGGAGGTGCTTCCCATGGAGCTCCCTTTACAACAAATCCATTGCTCTGTTTCTCAGACTTCTTGTTGGATTCATTCCCTTGGTTGGAGCTCTTAATGAATCTTTGCATGTATTCATTTTCAGTCACATCCTGCATGTACTCTTCCTCCAGATTCAGCAAGTGTTCACGAGCATCAATCACCTTGTCCTCATTAGGTCCAGATATCACGACAAGATTTGGATTCTCGTCATTTGATCGTGGGAAACGAATGTCAACCTAAAATAATTTATTATTATAATGAAGCTTTTTACCACGAAAATTGTTTAAATAATAGCTCCGTTCACGATTATTAGATAGGTAAACGTACGCCATAATCCTTCATAATTTGACGAACATTCTTCCCCTTTGCACCAATAATCCGAGAATGCACGCGATGGTCAATTTCAGCTTCTTCCCTAAATCGTTCGCGTTCAACCTATTTGACGGATTAAAAGAAAATTACGTTTAACAAATATTAACTATGCGACAATATAGCTCGTTGGATACTAAATAAGACTTTTCAGTACCAAATCGTTCACAATAGCCAAGATCTCGTCTCTAGCTTTGTTCGCTTGTAGTTCATAACCAATGATGACAATTTCATCAGATGTTTCAGCGAGGTTGGCACTCTTCTTGGGAAGTTGAACGTTGACATCATAAGTTTTACGGATATTGCCAATAACTGCTCCATTTTTACCTACGAACGAAGCAGTTTATTATTACCTAATGATCTCTTCAAGTACTTAAGACAAAATATTTCCTGTGTAAAATTCCGAAAAACAATATACCAATGATCTTGGTGTGAAATTTCGGGTCAACCTGGACGCGAACTTCGAAAGACTTTGCGTCACGGTCTCTCTGCTTAGCGTCCAATTCTTCTTTCAAATTGAGCAATGCATCTTTAGCAGCATCAGCATTTTTAGGTGATCCAGTGATCTGTAGAAGAAACAAAAGCAATTTTATTTATTGATATTGATATATGATTTGAACCTCTCTTTGATTTATAGAGCACAGCTACTAGTAGTACTTGCCTTGATTGTGTCAGATTGTTGTTCTGAAGGAGGCACAGTAATGTGTACGTCGTGGACCTTCATGAGGGCACGGACATCTTTGCCACTTTGCCCAATAACAAATCTGTGCATTGTGAAAGGAATATCCACCTCAATTGTAACAGGCACTTGATCCAATAGAGCGGTCTTGGCGGCTTCACAGTTCTGAATACGACCAGAAACACGGATAATGTCGCAGGGTCGTATTCCGTCGCCGTTTTCTTCAGGGATATTCTACAACGCATACATATACATATCATCTTATGTGAATGTGGAAACGATGTAAACATAAGGCTTTTACTCTGTCATGAAGTAATCACTTACGTTCTCGTCAACGCGTTCCGGGAACTTGATGTCAACGTTGTGGTCAACTTGAATTTGCTTTACTTTACTTCCTTGTGATCCCATAATTGTTCTATGATGCTTTTGATCAATAATGACATCAATTGTAACTCGTTGACTTAAGTCCTCAACGATCACAGCTAAGCGCTTCTTAGCTGCTTCAACGCACTCCGCGGCACCTAATGAATTACGCAAATGAATCAAATCTGCACAGTTGTAATTAAAATTAAGGAAATGTTGAAAATAAATCCATGCATACCTTTCAAAGTCACTCGACTTGAATTTGAGCCAACCTTAGGGAATGATATTTGCACACCACCGAGGTCATCTGAAATGTGACGAAGAACTTCTCCGCGACGAAGAACGAAATGACGGTGATACTGAGGATCAATGTCCATTTCTGCCTCCACAACTTTATCCAAATCTTTAAGCATTTCTTGAAGCTGCTTTTTAGCGTTGATGACATTCTCTTTCTTCCCCATGATGGTGATAGTTTCTGGATGTGGGTCATCTGTATTTGGGAAGATAATTCTTGCACCTGTTGATTCTCGAATCTATAATAAAATCGTTTGTTAGAATTGTTACATTTATAATTCTCGGTTTTAACTTTCATATGCGACCTCACCTTTTTGATGTTTCCACCGTTCTTGCCAATTAGGAATTTATGATGCTGGGCTTTGGCTTCAAGATTTTCAGTATAACTGTTGGTTTCCCTCTCCCGGCTTAGTTCTGAAAACATTCAACAGTATTATGGGTACTGTCCACAGAATATGAGTGTTAAAAATAAACAATACTCAATACTAACAAAAATTAGCTTACCTAAAAGCTGATTTTTTGCTTTTTCAACATCCTCCTTTGGACCAGTGATCGTGACACGATCAGACTTAGACTTCGAGTCTGGGAATTTAATTTGAACCCCACCGCACTCTTCCGAAAGGGATTGAACAAGACGTCCTCCAGAACCAATCAAGTAATTGTGGAACTTGCTTGGAATCATCACATCAACTTCAATAATGTTAGCCTGAAAACGATTAATCATAGCATGTTTAGTTCGTCTTTAGAATATTGCTACTTATACTAAATATCATAAAACTGTAAATTGATTAACTCTTACAGCGCTGTTTTGAATACTCATAAGCATATCCCGAGCCTTTTCGCAGTTCTCTTTCTTTCCGGTAATCATAATGACTTCAACGTCAGTTTTGCCTTTGGATTCATCTAGTGGAGGAAGATCAAATCTCGTATTGGTCTCCTCCCTAATCTTCTTAATATTTGCACCACCCTATGCATGCAAAAATATGGGTTAATTAGTATGTAAAGTAGGATGCTAATTGCTAATAGACGTACAGTCAACAGAAATAAAACAATTGAATGCAGTTTCTTACCTTTCCTACAACCAACCTGTAGCACTGGCTAAAAATGGGCACCTTAATTTGATATGAGTTTTCCAACATTTCCTTGTAGATTTGGTTCAGGTGACGACAGCACTTGTCCACATCTTCTTTTGGACCTCTAACCTTGACTACATCACGTTTCTCCTCAGGAGTTGGAAACGTAATTTGGACCTAAAATAATACACGTCCACGAGTGTTACTCACAATCAGTATTTTACAATTCAATCCTTTCCAGTAAAACTGTTTCTTCATCCATGAAGTGGCGAGAATGGATGAAGCTGAGACACTGCTGACATGATCAAAATCTTACCTGGCCAAACTGTTCACGTATTTCACGAATCTTCTCTCCTTTAGCACCAATTAAGTTCCCATGGAAACGGTGCTCAATAATCAAGTCCTTTTCTTTTTCACCCTCCAATTTCTCAACTTGTTCCAAAATAGATGCAGCAGCTTTCTCAACACCAACGCGTGGCCCCTCGAGATGAATAACCGATGGTCCCGATGCGGATTGACCGTCCTGCACAGAAATGATGACTCCTGTCTCTTCCTTGAGTCGGGTTACTAAAAGTTAATAGATTAAAATATTAAGAATACGTTGTATAAATCCATTGATCGAGTTGGCAAGCACGGCAAAACTGTGCGTAAAAAATTTTAATTAAGAAATTATCACTCACTGTTTGCACCAGCTTTGCCTATAATGTGTTTATGATATTTGGAGTCCACAGTGATATCTTTGAAACTCATCTTATCAACAAGTTCCCCGACGCATGCCTGAAGCTGTTGAGATACAGGGTCAACTTCTTCGGGCGGTCCTTCAACAACAATCTGATTTTGATTGTCGAGAATTTCCACGTGGACCTACAAATATAATATTCAATGCTATTAATGTAGTCTACTCGCAAACACCGCCAAATGTTACCAAATTATCAACAACATACTTTGGGATAGTTGGCAGTAATGTTACGAATATTAGATCCCTTTTTGCCAATCACATGCTTGTGGAGCCAAGCAGGTGCTTCAATGGTTCGTGTTATCACGCTATTGGCTTTTTCATAAACGAGAGTTAAGGCTGAAAACAGAAGCAACAAAATGGTATGAAGTGGATGTCGATGAATAGTAATCAAATACCTAATTGAAACGATATGACGTTTCGAAAGAGCTACTCAAGTACTTACCAGGTCCAAGAACTTCGGCTGGTCCACGAAGGGTAATTGTCTCACTAGTGGATTCGCTTGGAGGCATTTCCACAGAGACTCCCGTATCACGGAGTATCTCATTGATAGTGGTTCGTCCCTTTCCAATGATGTATTTATGTTGAGATTTCCCGACTTCAACAGAGACGGTCACATAGCGTTTCTATTAACATACGGCAATATTTTATTACCACCATTCCATATAGGTATCAAGTATTCAGATTTTTGACGATTGTGTGCGAAAGAAGTGAAAGCTTACCACAATTTCATGTTCCTTTTGGAGCGCTTGAACCACACGAGCGACGCCTTCCTTTTCGCCAACAATGTACAGTTCATCATTATTCACAGAAACAGGTGGAATATTAATTCTAACGTTATTTTCAGAACTGAGTTTGTTGACTTTCTCGTTGAAAGCTCCACAAATGAATGGGTGGAACTTCTTAGGAATGGAAATACGTTCGGAAGCTTGTTTGGACTACAATTTAAAAAAGATAACATTGTAAACACGTGTACTACAACAGCCTGTTTATTTATAAGCTTGCAAATTAGTTCTCCCGAACTTTCTTAAACTTGCAGCATTACAACCTCCTCAAGTTTCGATTACAAGGGTACATGTAAAATTACGCTTAGTGACATTGAGATAATTTTTAGTTGTGTGTGAGTCAGAGTATTTGTTCGTGTCATCAATTTATTACCTGTTCATCTGAAATCATCCGAATTTCATGTTCGGCCTTTTCAATGCCTTCTCTGGGCCCAACGATGGTAATAATAACAGAATCCTCATTTGGCCGCGGTACACTAATCTTGGTTGCAGTTTGCTAATAAAAACACAAATAATTGCTAGGTCAATTCATGTATGTAGCGTAAGTCTAAATGTACGATCTTAATCCCATGCTAATCACCCGATAGGGTTACATGGTCGCGCGTGGGAGCAACTCCTTTCAACTCTTGAAACCTGTTTTCATTATCGTAGTACAATTTATTTACCTTTTCCAATTTGTTGAGCTTTTCACCCTTAGGCCCTAAGATGAACCTATGGTGCTCTTTAGGAATCTGAATTTGCTTTTGAGCCTGCGTCTGGAAACGCTGCAGGATTTCTCTTTTGGCGTCAATGACACTATTCTGTAATATATTTAAAATAGAACAAAAATGCGAATGGTCGGAAGGATAAAAACTTACTTTAATAGATTTTGGACGAATCAACTTAACCCTTAATTGACAAATAACTCTTCTGCTCACCTGTTTGCCCGTAACAAGGAATGTAAGAGATTGATCACGGGATGAGCTTGACATTTCAATATGTGCTCCTGTCTGCTTCTGGATATCTGCACACGCCCTAACGGCGTCCATTTCCCCGAATCTTTCTCCATGTCCGCGATCGCTTCTTTCTTCGAAAGGTATATGGAAGACAAACGTCACCGTATTAGATCCTATGCGCATTTTTTGCGACCATTTTGAAGATGCGCCTGGTGAGCTCAGGCCAGAGGTGGGACCCGAATTTGGGCCGGATGGGTTGGGTGGGAGAGCTGGAAATGCTTCGTCGTATCTGAAATTCAATGGTGGGAAAGACTTTAGATTAATTTACCAATAACCATGTATTGTATTGTATTATTTGAAGATTTGAAAGTATAACAACAACGCACTGCACATCACTGTAATTTCCCATTACTATCAACTGAAAGACTTTTTGAAAAATTCCGAATTTTAGCCAACAAAACCTAGCTTATCAGCACAAGCAGTTGGAAGAGGAAGAACGTTGGTTGCTTTCAGTGGATTAAATAATGTATGATGATTATGATGTACTGATCCATATGAACTACTGGCGTTAAATCTGCATGCATCGTGGTTACATGACATGCTCAGGGTTGGAAATCCAGTCCAGCCAGGTAGTTGGTTCACTTACGATTAGTAAAGAAGCTCAAATTTTACATTATACATACATTTATGTATACAGACAGACAGAATGAATACGTAAAAATGTAAGCCTAGCTCAATTATTACTACACGTACTGATTGTGAGTGCCTGTATGCACAAACTGCTGTGCTGCAAAGCAACTTTGAAAAATGGAATATGCCTAGTGTATAAGACACGATACGTTACAGTACCTTTTTGAACTTTCCAAAAACTCTGAATTCTAAAATGAATTGGTTATATAGATTTTAAACTTCCATAGTCAGCAAAACCTACAAAGTGTGGACCGGCGTAGTTCGTGTGATTTGCTTACCTTGCACAAACGTAACCCTAGATAGAATGCCATTAGTTACTATCATGCCCAGAGAATGACAGAACTTCGCACAGATACGAATACACTCACGCCACGCTCCATTATTGCATAAACACGTGCAGCAGTGCCAGGGCTTCAAATCAAATCAAACCAAATCCAACGAAAGCGAAGTAAGTCATTATTACACAACGAAGCCAGATCCAACGGATGTAAAAAAATCAAATCTACATATCAATCCTCACTAAACATTTGCCTAAACTTAACTATAAGACGTATTTCAGCATTGCTTTTATGCGAATATCTTAATATCTTGAAAATGAAACAAGCACGATAAATAATACTAGCAATCTTATCACTCAAGAATTTACTGTGATAGCCTTTGCCCTATCTTTAGCCTTCAGAATTGCAGAATCAGAACATGCATGACATTATAGATGGGATATGACGTCTGCGATACTTGTGAAGATTTGCATCAAGAAAGGAGTTACTAAAATGCAAAGTTGCAATTCGGGTGAACAGCGAAAGCAAACCAGTATGCCATGCCATGCCATGTAAACCTGAACCTGGTTACGATGTTAAAATTATAATTCCATGTTTCAATCGGATTTCAGAATACTTAAATTCCTTTCCTCAATATAGTTACTTACATCATGTCTTGTTGGTCATGTGTCTTGGGCTCATGGAGGTCCGTCAATGCCTGGGATGACGAGGGTCCTGGGTCCATTTCACACGAGCCGAGTCGTTACAGTACGCTGAAAGGATAGAAACAACATGGATCTATAATATTTAATTTGCTAATCCCGGATCAAATTATATATAAATAGATAGAATAAGCGTTTGTTAATTGGAAATGGCAAGTTCCAAGAAAGCATTACGTTGGGTAGCAGTGTGCACACGACTAAGGATTCGCCTACAGATTACAATCAAGTGAAAACAAATTCAATAGGCGATAGTGGCGATACACATAAACAATCTCAAGTCAATTCGCGTCATTCAAAGTTTCTGACGTGATGTAGGGCACCAAAGCAAATACGTCTACAGAACTCTTTGCTAAAATTAGATTAGAAGTGTCCACACAAACTCAACACCCTGCACACTTTCCTTACCTACTACTACATCCCTCCTATTCAAATTCAAATGAAGGAATGAATATATGAAGAACTACGACTACAATGTGCATAACGAATTTGCGAACTTCACGACCCAGGATAGGAAGGAGGACTTGCAAATAGAAATTGCGTAGGTTTATGTATCAATCCAATTTCCGATTTTATGTCTTCCAGTACCTAATCCGGCACACGCCAACGAAGTTTGCTCACAACTAATTCAACTGAGCCGCTTGAGTAGCTAGGGCTAGGACTTAAGACGTGGGAGCGGATTAAACCCTGAGAGTCAATCTCAAAGCCTTTATAAATTGTTAATAGGTACCTAGGTAAGCGTATGTGAAGTCTGGATCATAACCTAACCTATCCTTGGAAATAGATGCAGGAATGAATCTTTAGTCCAAATATTGATCCATACATTAACGAGCACAAGACACTAATTGCCATTTGTTTTGTTACAGTAATTACCCCTGAGTTTGTGTATAAATGAATACCTACTGCTTATTTTCATATATGTATGTGTAGGTCGTTAATCGTTAAATAACTCTGCTGAGGCTACTGTTGTCTACCATGTAATTCAACTCTAGAACGCATTACTGTTTATAATGTGATTAATTTGATTATGCACAATCTAACCGTGCATTCCGATATGTCCAATGAGAACACGAACATGGTATTAAATGATTACCAATTTTTAAAATGGGCAAACGTATTGCACAGAATTTGCATTACTTTTTTAAAAAATATATTTTTTGTACTTGTATGCTTGTTTCACAACACGTGTGTATTTTGCATTCAGTACGCCATTAAAACAACATTATGCGGAGACGACTTTAAAGCAATTACATTTTTCTACGACAAAATTTCCACCGCCATGCCATCATTTTCCTAGACTTTCCTTCAGCTCAGGTTAGCATAATATTGCGTTTTTCCTTTCCCCTAAAGCTGATAGCCCACAATGCAGTGCCATGATTGCACACAATTTGGTCATTCACTACGAAGTCATTCTACCAAACCACTTTTATGTTGTAATGTGATGCGCGCTTGGTATAGGTATGTATGTTTTGAGAAAACATCTTTAAATATCCTCGAGCGATTCTTCCCCCATTCATTCACCTTCCCTTCACTTAAATTGCACGTTGCAGACGGGAATGTGGGCCCGTTATGCGCAACTCTTGTGGCTCCTTTCGACTTCGGCAAATTTTTTCACTCTCTGTACTGTTTCATTTACTTTTCAAATCGCCTCAGGCTAATATAACATACAATGTCTGCATTTTATTTTCTAGTTTTTCCATTCTCTACGGTTTGCGATAAAATAAAGCGACCGCTCTGTCTCCCTGCTACCTTCACTACCTTTCCGCTTTCACGTTTATAATCAGTCCCCATCAGATGGATCCTTTCAAATTTTTCTTGCCCTTTCACACTTGTGCAAGTTATAGAAAAACTTTGATTTGTAGACGTAAGTTTGTATAAAGTTTTAAATTAAAATGTCTTTCGCAAAAAGTCGCAAGTGTCGTATTTGCATCGGCAAGCGGTAGGCTTTTTCAGCCTTAATGAAGTATGATTTCTGAATCAGATAGATGTTGTTGTTTAAATGCACGTTACGTCTATAGTAGGGTATGAATCGGTTAGTACATGGACTGCCAGAATGATTGAAGAAGGTATAGTATTTTTATATGCAGTATATGCACTATGCATAACTTTACCTGCGCATGCCAGAAGGTACCGAATTATCAGATTTCTGATAATATATTTGAATTACACTTACAATACAATGTTATAAGATTGTATCCCAGAAGTGTGTCCCAATTTGAAACGAGTACGTTCAGTAGATACCGCAACTTGTAATAAAACTAATAAATAAATAACACCTAATCATACAGTCTTCCTTTCATATCATACGTACGTACACCACGTAAGCCTATAGGTATTGGTATTACCTAACTAAACAAGTTCCATATGGACCTATTCAACCCTCAATCCATTGCTTAAATGACTACAACCAAAAGCCATTTCCTCAAAAACTTCGTGTGGAATTTTGTCTATCAGTTTAGTAAATGATAACACGTCTTAAATCCAACCATGCTTCAAAGAATAATAGAAATCTTGTACTTGCGAAATATGATTGGCAAGCCTAAGGATAAACATGCGAAGCACAGTTTCTCCAGTAATAATAACAACTGACACTAGGAAGATCCCTAAACTAATTGTAAGGAAACAATCCCAACTGTTGCAGAATCAGAGTAATCGGGATGCATGTTATATGATACTTATAAATGAAGGTTAAGGTATTACCAGTCAGTCTAAACAATATGTGCTTGGAAAGGCACTTGTAGTACAAAGTCAAATCGATGTAGGCACGAATAAGAAATATATATGGAATGGCTTATTAACTCTTACGATGGCGTCAGTTTTGTTTGAGTTCACCTGCTCCAGCAAAAACATTCCTTAGCCGTTCTACAAAATCTATAGCATATACTTATACTTCTTCCTACTCGACTCCACGAAAGGTTGCTTGCCTTTGCCATACCATATTATGCAAGTGTGTTACAAACTGTACTGATTACCCATCCCGCAGCTCCACATCATTTCGCGCATGCATTTCTGCGCGTAGAAATGACGTGCTTGCTTGCCAATGTCAATGGGAGTTAGGTTATCCATATGGCGAAACCACGATGCACTGGAGACGTTTGCTTATTCATAATATGACGATTGTCAGACGGAAATAAATACGCTACTCTTAAATGAAATCTCAGGTACATTGATTTTAAGTAATAATACGGGAGACAATTGATCGATATGGATTCAGAGATTAAGTAATTACCTAGTCAAGATAGATAACTAACAAATATAAATATACGCTGATTCTTACAATTTTATACTGTGTATCTGTGACACATGAGTGTTTCTTCAGATTTAAGAGCTAGCTGGAAGACAGTTGCTGCCGGATTGCAAATGACACCAGTAAGAGTTACAAGTTACAACTAGGGCCTAGGACTTACTTTTCTGTCACCATTTACATTATATAAAATTGTCGTTTTAAATATGTTGTGAATATATACTGTAGTAAGTGTGAATAAGTATACTGTAGCATTGTCCACATTCAAAATGGCGGACGTTGCGTTTTGTTGGCTTATTCCATGTGAAGAATTTGATGCCTTGCCATAATGAGTGACAGTTCGTTTTGAACGATTCAGGGACGTGTCATATAAATTGTTGCTCTAAACAAAAGTTTCGTGTCTTCCAAGAAACGTAATGTTCAATAAAGTTTTACATAATCGGCGATCTAATAAAAAGTTGGAAAACGGCAGAACATTAAATGGCAAATATTGCATCAATTAGGCGTGAGCATGCTTCTAGCTTTAACAGCCTATTTAATCACTATACATCTGCAAAATAAGACTTTATAAATGTATATGTATGTACTATTGTTAGTATTTGTTAGACACGAAAACGCTTTCTATAATTGCAGATGAAGGTACATTTATTAGTTTCCGTAAAATGGGGTTTCAAGACGAATGTTAAATCCAGGTTTAACTTTTGTACTTTTCTTATTGCGTAAAAACATGTTGCTTTAAAATTATACAAGTTAACTCTGTGTTCAATACTCACGCTACATACGAGGAAAAAGCAGCCGCAATACGATTTTCCTTGAGAAAATATCGTAATTGCAATTGCACGCAGTACTTCAAAGTTTGCAAAACAAGATGAATTACTTGACTAGAGAGTTGGTTAGTGGAGAATACCGAGGAAATTCTGATCAAATCAAACCAAGGTACAAGCGAAAATGCCATTTACACACGACTTCAGAATATTTATCCAACAACAAGCAAGACAAGTGTAATAAGAAACAAAACGCCTATGTAGCTAGCTACACTTCTACCTTACATATATAATAACATCTTAAGATTAGGCCCGTCACAGAGTCATGCATACGTTTGCCAATCAGATTGACACAAAAATTGTGTGTGCAAGGTTTTAAAATGTCAGTGCACATTTCTTATTTTCGACCTCACTGGAAGATATTTCTCCATTGTATCTTGTATCCTCAAAACCACGTATGAGCAACGAGTGGGTGATCGTAGATGGTAGCATGTATCTTAAAGGCGCAGAGATGAATACATTGCAAAGCATTTCCATAACTTTCCTAGTAGCATGACCATAGAAGCTTCATAACTAAATGATATAACACACCATTCTAGTTGTAGTTTCCCAAGCTTGATTGACTATGAAAATCGTGGCAAACGACGCAGTTCATTGCGTAACTCTAGCATATTTCGTGTTATCAGTTATCATAACTTCACAGTGCCAGTCATTCCTGAATGATATGGATGAGTAAATATTTCTGGCGGACAAACCAGATATGAAAGAGCATGGTTTGGCAGGGTGAGACGATTGACGAGGATTTAAAATGCATTAGCACACTCGTTATTCGTTATCAAAATTAAACTTGCGATTAGAATACAATGTAATCCAATAGCACCGAGAAATTATCCGTCATCACGAATAAATACAGATGTACAAAATATTTATAATCATCGTCTGAGCGTGTGGTTTCACTAACACAAATATGGCTCAAGTACTGCGTATTTCAACTGAGAACTAACTGTAAATGTTAAAACATCAAAAGCAATATGAATGTATCGTGCATTATCATTGATTAGTTGATTACCCATTTATTTTTAAGGTTGCAGCAAATATGTGTCACCCATTTTCTTACTGTTTCTCGACTTTTGATCTTCGAAACCCTATGAACTTGTTGCAATGCAGTAAGAAAAACCTATCTACATACCTACACCTATCCTCTTTAAAAATAAAATGAGACGAAATGGGAGACCGAAAAAGCGGTAGTAAAATCACAAAATGGTTGGAAGAGTGAGAAGGCAAGAATTTGATAGACAGTAAACCTACGGAATAACTGGACCTGACGACCATGGATAACGTGATATCGTCATTTACTCTAATATCAAGCAATGAAACGTATTTACACGAGTCAAAAAACGGTTCTGTTTGTTTGATATGAAGTGCGACTTTTTGGGATACATATTTTCCTCTATATTTTCAATGCAGGCAACTACAACTCTCTCTCTTGACTTGACGTGAAGGATTACAAAGTTGAATAACTTGCACAAGTCTCACTTATAGGTTTCGACTTGCGACCCTCACGCATCCATTTGAAGGATATTTACACTTAAACTTTTTACTGCTACACACAAGAGTAAGTAAATGGGATTACATTTTTGTGCACGTATTTAAGACTAAATACAACACCAACATGTACTAAAGTCCAATGCATACATATGTGTAATATTCATTTAGATTTACCATCCAGCCAGAATATCGAGTCTCAGCATAAAAGCCATGTAGTTTTGAGTATCGTAATCAACAATTCTGCTTCCACAGGCTTCATATTGCTACTTCCTCGAGACACTTTTGATGATTGTATTGCATTTCACATGCTTTTATTTTAACATCATATAAGTAATAAAATAAAATTCCTTATACTCAAGCAATGTACAACTAGCACACGAGCCACGTAATGTACACGTATTATGATATGAATGGTTAGATGAGGTATTGAGGAAGTTTCATTTTTAAATAAACGATAATTTCAATGATAGTTCCACGTGGATTTTGAAGATATTTCTATATTTTTGCATGAATACAGCTTTTGATTTTGCATAATTTTGCATAAGTGAAAAGAACGCATTATTGTGGGAAACTGTAATCCTATACACAAATGCGATGAGGCTCCCGATTTGAAAGTGTCCTTACAGTTGGAAAATTAGGAGACAAAAAAATATGAATGAAGAAGTGAGAGACGAATTCGATACCGAAGGAATGCAGGTGTCGTGGTAAAACTGCTATCAATTATCTAGAACGTCAGATTCAGATTGAAAAGAGATGACATTATGGAATAGCATATACGTCTTGTATTGTATGTATGTACTACAGATTCTACTAATAATGAAATTGTCACTGCTCTATCTGCGGAATATTTGTATCAATAGTTTGGTTAAATAAATCTTAAGAATTAATTTATAAGATTTGAGTGTTGTATGTCTGTATGCATGTTGACTCAAAACAGGCTACTTGAATTCAATATAATGAAAAGGGTAACGTGGAGCCAAACCAGAGTCCTATAAAAGATAGATGCTACTACTTGTGCCAGAGATCTTCCAGCATATTTTACCTGTTTCCACCTTTGATTAAAATTCAAGCAGTCTCAGTCTACGACGAAGACGAATACGCTTTAGTATTTTCATGATCAATATGATCATGCTAGTTACTAGTGACTGAGATTGATATTAAGTACCAACGTGCACTTCAAAATTTAAGTGGCCTTCGTACGCGAATTTGAATTGCACACTCTAGACCATATTTTTGCAGGGAAGATTGCATTCTGGCATCTCAATACAATTAATACGACACTTTGAAAACGCAAGACACGACTTTTCAAGCCCGTAAGTGCAGGATGTGATGTGGATGTGACATAGCAAGTTTTATGAGTATACGTTTAAAATATATTGAAAAACTTTACTTACAGTACTGTATTCCCGTAAAAAATCCGTCCGGGTATCGCTACTTTAGTAGCTCCAGTTTATCGCTTGAAGTTTGTTGGCAGGTTAAACCCACTAAAAGAAAAAGAAAAGTATGAAAAATAAAAGAACATGTTTTTGTTTGAAAAATAAACCACCAGGTTTTGTAAATCTCATTGCACTTGGCGTGTGTTTGATGTTTACTCTCTAGGGTATGGATATTGCGCTCTGGACAATTTTGCATACGGTAATTACATGTGCAAAATTCCACAGCTTACGCGATGTGTCAATATGGCCTGAAATTACATATGTTAGCGGTTTGACGGTACAAATGTATCGAAACTAGAACGAAATTCACTGAAATGAAGCCGCCATACGGTTGATAATTGGCAATAGTGAAGTGTACCATAGTGTGTGTGTGGTGGTTTGTTAGTGACAATTGACAGTGAGGCACGCACTACTTACACCACGCAACCACCGCTATATGCTAGCAGTCAATCTGTTAGCATACCCAAGCTCGCAAGCCTTGATAGCACATCACACCATCTCACCAAATCTCCATTTAAGTGGAACATATGTTAGGTTAAATTTTTAAGAATGAGGAATTTGAGAAAACTGAATATTTTGTTACAAGGTGCGAATGCGTCTAACGGAACCTCTACATAAAAAATATTAACGTAATTCTTCAAAATCCCCCAGAAAAATTCGAAAACCTTAACCCTTCCCAGTAACAATCCTGCTAAGATCTATATTACTGCTGTTGAAATTAATATTGAATTGAGTGTAAAATACTGTCAAGAAAGAAGCCATGTGTAATCTAATCACGTATGGGGCTTTCTATATTGGTTACATATATAACAAAACCGTAAATGCTACTACAATAGGCACCGGTTAACTCCACCTGAGTGGAAACAACAGTAATTAAACTCATGTTCAAATCAACCTTTCCTGATTTCAGGACCCTATTTTTGGTTAGAGTTGTGGATTCACATTCCCCATTCAGGAAATAAGGGAATAACTATTATGTAGCACACAATACACGCTATTACTCGTTTTTCAGTGACAGATACACACTTCAACTTTGCAAAGGGTATGATGATTCAGAAATTTCGTCTTAATGGTTATGATTCAAGAAATAGATGTACGGGTTAAGATCATACATACCTTGAAAGGTCAAACCAGGGCAACGTCTTCGCAGCAACTGATCTGAGACATAATGGTGAGATGGTATTTCATATCATGATATTATCCACTATCCGTACAACTCCTTCAATACCCACACTATTTAATATCATCATCATCAGGCAGGATTCAGGGGATGCTGTACTATAATGCTGTTGTCTACGTCTCTCTTTTTACAGTACGGATGGATATATATGGTGAAACAAGTACGAACCGTCGGATGGATAGTATGAATGCAGGCGAAGGCAAGAAGAAGCATAGCATAAAGTAATACTTTTTCTGTTTTTCTACTTCGGATAAGTAAAATGTATGATGATGCTGGCTTCCTTTGGTTGGCTGAAAGGATGATATGGATGCCTCGTTGGATCTCTTAACTTCAGTGAGGGAATTCAGAAAAGTCGCGATGATGTTGATGAGAATGTTATCATGCCGTTTGTCGTGGCCTGTAATACATACTTAATCTTGTCTGCAACTTTAATATAATACACAAGCAATGATTGCTGCAATATGGGTTCTATATGAACACTGGCTGACTGATGTGACCTGCCTATTAATATGTGGAGCAGATCTGTATATTTTACATATGTATATGCATTTCCTTGCACTACACATACTGCCACTACCTCATACCATCCGAACAAGTAGGAATAGGAATAAAATATGTAACCATATTGGACATGTGCCATTGTATCCCAAAACGTTGTTTGTTCCTGTATCACTTTTGACCTAGGCAAATAAACCGATTTTCCCCCAGTGTCCATAATTATAACTACCGAACATCGAAACCCGAATTCCAAAAACTTGTTCTGCTTTCGAGACACATGGGTGCCAAAGCAGTTGAATTGCACATGCCGTAATGCCTGATTTGACCCAAGATCAATACGTAGGTCCTATGTGGCCTATAGATATGTAGGTATATGTAGGTTTGGTATGCTAGCTATATTTCTATAATAACAGGTGGAACAGTCAGCCCGTACTCTCTCGTCGTTTTAATTGTACCATAAAGAATGGCACATAATCACCCCAGTTCTTTCAAGACCTCCAACGATTAGTACAATACCACACTTGCATCCAAAAAACCATTATACATATAGCCATACGTTATACATTGCTGCCACTTCCACTCGGTTTCGGATACAATATATTTTTTTCTTATATGCATGCATTTTCCTTATACCCACTATACTTCTGCATGCTTCTCAAAGTTTTGCATTTTCAGGATCTCTTACGCAGGAATCATCCACTACACAACAATAGACTATTTATGTTATCGTAGTAGTAGTAAGTTTGATAGTAGAGAGTAGACAGTACATTAGTACTTAATACATCACCACACACATATACAGATCTTAAATATCTTAAACTCCACATATGAAGGTACACGCGACAGGCATATCCGTCCATATTTCAATTTCATTCATACACAATTCAACAAGAAACCCAACTCAAAACTTTGTTACCGAGTTGACTGACAGCCAGAGTACACGTACACACAGTCAGTCAGTGTCAGTACACGTATCATAGAAATGTGAAATGTCCTTAGAGAAAGGTACACCTATTATATGTATACGTTGCGTTCCATTCCACGTTCCAACACAAGTTGCAAAGTTGCAACATCACACCGCACCACACAAGTAGTTCTTTAGGTATCCACCATCACCATCTAATAACAATTTTTATCTATTTAGCCGTACTTCTGCATATAACCTAGTTGAGCTAACAAAGGCAAGGGTAATGTAAAACGCAGTAGTCTCTTCTGGCAATGACAACACGAACACGACTCACTCCGGCCTTATTACAGAGCTGAAAGTGCGACTGAAACGGAACCCAGCTTCACGGCAGCCATCTGACGCTGTTTTATGGTTTGGAACAGAACCATGTACAGAAGAACAGATTTTGTTATGCATGTCGTTCTCACCTTAAAGAGAATTGGAGCAGTGTGCACTTTGCACAGAAATGTGAAGAAACGAGTGTGTATTTTTGCTGCAGAGATGGCAATAACGACGGGAACAACAGGCCATGTTCACAAAGCCCAAGTCTAGTATAGCCTTGACTAATATAACACAGATATGCAGATCCGATTTTAGATCCGATCAGAAGATTTTTTTTAAAAAAATTACCGAAAACTAAAGCACATGGCAAAAAAGTGGTCGTGGTAGGAAGAAACATGTGGACAACATACCTTTTATACAAAATAGGAATATCCCGAATTTTTCGCTTACTAAAATGGAAATTAGAAGCGGAAGGCAAAGGAAAGGGAAAAGGAGGAACACACTATATGCACAATAATAGCACAACACACACGAATAATGAAACGACCACAAACAATCAATATAATATTATGCAACTAAACTGATCAATTGGATATTATGCCTTTTGGATATCGCGGACCAAAAACTAAAAGTTACGCTGTATTTTTTTAATCTTCAATCGAACTTACACTTTTTACGTAGCACAAAAGCTCCTCCAAGCCTGACACCTTCCCCACCTCCTAATCAATCCTCCCAATTGATCCACTTCCTTCCAGCAACCTGTTAATTAAGACTTAAAAGTTTTACTTCTTTCTACTTAAGTATCTTCGTAGCAAATCCGTCCCGGTACAAACAATACTCAAGATGATGATGACTATCGATGACACTAGGACTAGGACACTGCTATGCAAAGAAAAAGTGTGCAAATCATGTGGAAATGGAATGGGAGGGGACGAAATGAAATGGTGGAACATCTGGTAGGTTCACAAGTTCGTTGACCCTGATGTCAACACCAAAAAGGGCGAAGGGATATTAATGGGATACATTGATACATAATCTATAAATAATGTGCAGTTGCAGGAATGATTCGATAACTATGATTATTTATAGGAATTGATCATTTATCATGATGTTAATGATACCGGCTTGGCTAGTTTTGCAATTGCCTTATATACTACATTTACCGAAAGAGCAATGTTGAATACCAAATAATAATCTTTGGCAAACCATGTATTGCACGAGTGCAAAAACTGCAACAACAGGAGCAATGTAAGATTTATGAGCAGTCTTTTCCTGAAGTTTCCCCCAACAGATTCCAAAATCAAATAAAAAATAAACCTTTTTTGTGACTTACTTTTATTTTTCCATTTGGTTTGGCCATTCATAATGTCATTTAAACCATAAACCTCCGCTGCATCGGTCGATTCCTTTAATAAATTGCACTCCTGGCCTCTGGCACATGTCATACACACAGCACACGGCACACGGCACACGGCACAATGCACTAATAATTACTATTAAAGCCGGCGCACCGTGCAAAAACTGATTGAGAACATTCGTACAATGTGTACGTGCTCACGCACAACTTCCGAAGTCCTCAAAATAAAAATTTTGCGAAAACGATATATGTGTAAGGTATTTGGTATTTTTGATGGAGAAATGCAAGCTTCAACGAGTCCTCTTAATAATGCGATGAAGGACGTCAAAAACGCCATCGTCAGCTCTATAAAAATTCTTGGCAGATTCGCAGGTGTCTAAAATTGGGATGCGATGCGACGGTGTGTGTGGTTCTCTCTCGTTTTAAAAATTAAGCTTCAGATCGAAAATACTGAAATTATACACATCGTTACATGTATAACTCAATCCAAGTGCTATATAAATATATGTATGTATATAAATAAATATATGTAAAAAGGTGAGACGTGGAACGATCATGAAGGACGAGATGGCATACACATTTTAAAATTACCAATCCATACAAAA
>JAANSN010000431.1:0-59829 GCA_036850665.1 Dicranocentrus wangi | reverse complement strand
AAGATTATACTAAAACACTTTTTTTTAAAGTTTAGTAGCAAAGTAATACAACACTTTGCTTGGGCTAAAACAAATGGCAAACATATATTTCACCTTTTTTATTTAGAACGTGAACTTACGTGCATTTAAAACTTAAATACAGTTTTGGCGACACGCCTCCTAACTGAGACTTGGCACTTTCGCCACCGCAGCCACTACTGTCGCCACCACATTTAGCCTCTTTGGAATCCCCACTGCCATCTTTAGTAGTAGTAACTGATGCCTTTGTACAGAACGATTCCCAATTTTGTCTTGAAACACTTCTAAACACGGATCCTGTAATCAGTCTTGTGTCCAACAAAACCATTCTTCTTCCAGGGCACTTAACGGGCGTTAGCAGATAATTATTTTTGCCAGCAACATGACAATGAGAATGATGACTCCTCAGAGAAGCCGTGCGACTCTCAGCTACTCCTTTGGTAAGTAATCGATGGAAACTGGAGACGCTGCGCAGTCTCTGCATAATTATTGCAGTTTTAAAGGTAAAAGTTAACCAGTTTCGTAATAATGAAGTGTCAAAGTGACATGAGTCTAGAGAATTAGGAAATACTTGTAATAGTATGGATGGATATGGACTATGGACGTGTTTGTGTTTACAAAATGAAAAGTGTGAAAACATGTGGATGTGAATCCCGCTGTTGCATTGAGCGTATTTGGTGCACATGGGAAACATGTAACACACACACGTAATTCCTCATTGTTTTCTTGGTCAAGGTTGCCTACTGGCAACTGGCTGGCTTCCACGTTGGTGGTCTTGGGTCGGCCATTTTTATAAGTGTTACTTAATATTCCTATTAAATAGTATCTTTTCGTTATTATATCCCCGCTCCTTCCACGTGTCAACTGTCTTAGAATTGTCTTTTTATCGTGGCTTATTGTCTTACAAAATTAGATTTTGACAAAGTGTGTGAGTGGGAGGGTCGCATCAGCCACGCACAAATAATTAGAGCACACGCACAACACAGCTCCTTTCATCAGAATATACTACATACAGGTTACACACAAGAGGTTACAATGCATGTAATCCACAACAGCTTTCTCGGTGAAACCTTTGAGGAGAGGAAAGCACTTATGATGAACTGGGTCATACTCTTTGTCGAGTGTCAATTCGATGATGTCTCGCTGTCTCCACGTGCTTGTGTAAATATGGGGCACTATATGGACGTTGTTTACTGTTATTGTTGTCCCACATCAGGACTAAAATTTCCAAGTAGTTGACACATTTGACCATAAACGGTTTCACTCCCTTTTTGGGCCTATGGGCGAAGGGAAATAAAAATTGCGTATGAGGTTTTTAAAGCACATTGCTAAAAATTCTTCAGGATCGAGCATGTCGAGATTTTCCTTATTCGTGTACCTTTTAATTTTTAGTGTGATTCGCACAAGTGTCTCGGAATCCAACTGTGATTATCAATGCCAAACTACTGCTGTGATAGAAGTACTTCGAAGGGCGCAGCCAGGTCAAGTTTTGGTCTCAAAAGAATGGTTTAATAGTATGGAGAGTCGGCAGACTACCAATAATCCTCCTTCAGATATATCCAGTGAAGCGCCATGTCTGGTTTATGGTTGGCTCATTATATATCTTTCGTTACACATTTTATAGCGGGGTTTGCTAAATATTTATAGTCGGGTATTGTTGATTTTTTTAGAACTCTCTCGGATAAAGTATCCTTCGATTATCACGCAAAATGCAACCCGCACTGTACTAATTTACAAGTACTCTTCACCCGATTTCGCTCATGTACATCAAACAACATACCTGGATTCTGCTTCTTCGCTGAACAACTTTGCCTCGTGGAAACTACTTTATCTTACCTTCAGAACGGGCACAACTGGCTACCCAAGTTGGAGCATGAAAGAGTCAATGTGGAACACACTGATGCAAAAGGATTTATTTATTTTTACATTTAATCAACCACAGTTATCCCAGTTTTCAGTTGCAAGTCAAGAAATTCTGCATTACAAGCGTGTAATTTGGATAGGATGCACTTTTCAGCATTTGCCCAGCTATCTAGAAACAAGGATTAATAGCGGTAGTGATTACCCAAATATTTTACAGAAAATAAGGCTCCCGTGTTTATACTCTTCCCAAGCGGGGCACAAACTGTTAGGAAATGTAGCAAATTGTAACAAAAATACGATGCATATTGATCAGTTCATTCAGTTATTACCTGGAGGAACCCACGCAGCTGAGGTGACGTGCAACTCAACGAATTCGGACCATTCGGATATATCTTCGCTCACTAGAAGAAAAGCAGACCCACTTTCCAAGAAAGGATTTCTATACAGCTCATTGGTGTTCATAGCAAAAAAGATCCCAGAAAGCGCAACAAACGTTTGGGGTCCTTTTACGGTAGCATCCTGGATAGGCATTTTAGCAGCATACACAGTGACAGCGATAGTCTTCGGGGTCATCAAGATTGTGACGATGAACAACCTGGACAACTCTTGGTATGACTGCATTGTCAACCAACTCCTCAGTTTCATGAATGACGACAAGGTGCATCATCCAAAGGAAGTCTCAACAATTAGTAGTAACGCGGTTGGGATTGCTGTCGGCGTAGATGAGAACGAGAATTTCAAGGAGGAATGTAAAATCAAACGGCTGCATCCTCCACAGGATAATTGTGTTAGAAGAATCTCTGTCAGATCTTTAACAGTTGGGGAGGATGAAACTGGACCTGAGCTTTCCTCCGACTCCAATAACATTGTCCTGAGGGAGACACACCATCATAGACAGAGAGGGAAAATGTCAAAAGCAATACTGTACGGGACGATTCGGGTCGTGTCCTTCATTCTATTGGCAATGTATGAAGGGAAGTTATATAACACGATCACATTTCCAAAGTCGAAATTAATGGCATCCTTTGATGACCTAATTTCCAATGAAAAGTATTTCATCAAGGTGTCCAACGAAGCCGCGAAGCATGACAACATCACGGAGAAAATTGGGAATCACTTGGCATCCGAAAGCGCCCTTATCACAGGAGGATATAATAGGACAACAGGCAAGGTCGTCGAAAGCGTCAACATCTTGGATTGCGTCAATTGGGTAGAGTCAGGCTCTGACCCGAATCATGCTTGCGTTGGATATGAGTTTGAGTTGCGGAATTTGCACAAGGCCCAAAAATCCGATAAGATTTTAGTCAAATCCAAGCAACGATTGCTCCGGCTTGGGTCAGCCGGAGCGAAATTCGGACGACGGCGAGGGTTCACTTTGTTTCCTGGGGGGTTCCAAATCTCAAAGTGGATTTTGGAGTCGGGAATCCTCCAATTGTGGTCTATTGTGGAGAATGCGTTTATGGAGAGTCTCATTAATCCTAATTGGAGCGATCCTTTTAAAGTATTCACAATTCGGGATTATTTGGGTTTATTTGTAGTTTACTCTTTGTTGCTCATTTTAGCCTCTATAATGTTTATGCTGGAACATTCTGTCTCGCTTATAAAAAGGTGCATTAGGGATAGGCAGGTGATACGTACGTGGAGGGAGGTGAACAGGAGGTGCCGTTTAAGGATAAAGTACATTAGTAGTTACAAGCGACTCTGCCAAAGTAAATGCTTGCAAGGTAGCTTTAAAGTGTTTGGGAAATGGCGGAGTGGAAGCAAGTATTTTCGGCATTTAAGTTCGATTTACAGAACAAAAGTTTAACGGCAATATCTGAAAGCACACGTAAATCCAGCTTTGTACCTGAGCTTGTTCCAAGATTCTTGTACCTGCCTAGCTTAACACATTGTCACTCGTCGCCATTTTATGAACAATCGTTTCATTATGTTTTTAAAGTGCTAAATAAATAATAAAAGGTAAAATCTGTATCTCATTCAGACATCCAATCTGGTTCGCTTAGGTATATTTGTGATGCACCTGCGTGTGTGCCTACTCAAGTTCTTTTTATTATTTGTTCCAAGTACTCAAGCTCCAAATACATACTAAAAAGGTACGAAACGAAACGCTTTCATTCTATTTGCATCATTCATCATCATCATTATCATCAGACCAGCAAATAATAAGTTATAATGGCCCTTTGAAAGTTAGCATGTCCTACTCCACTATTAAATATCGTGATGTATTTCGTTGCAATTGCAATGATGAACGAATGTACTTCGTGCGTTAGGAGAAACCCTGTTGAATAAATCCTCGAAATTGTTGTGGCATAACTGTTAGTGTTTTACTATTCGCGACGAAGTTATCATTTCCGTACCTGCGTTGGTTGACTCATTTTACGGATGATAGCGAAATGAATTACGAATCATGAAATCATGACATGACGATGCAAAATGTTTTCAGATTGAGTTGTGAGAGAATTCTATCGTAGTCTTGTTGAAGTCGTTTTTTGGATTTTTTATCATCACGACAAAATAGCTTACAACTCCCATATAAAGAATTTGCCGAACCAATTCGGTGCTCTTTTACCCAATAATTAATTAGGATTGCGGATTTCAAAAAATCATCATGCAGTCTAAATTCATAATAATTATTGTGCTTGCTGTCTCGACCGCAGTATTTGTATCTGTAAGCTCATACATCATTACACAGAACCCTACATCTCCTAACAATGTTAGCAATTAACTTTATAAAACATGAATTTCCCGTAGGCTAAACAAGGTGGAAAAGAAGGGAAGGGTGATTCTGGAAATGGCAAAGGGAAAGGTGGAAATCAAGGCAAGAAGAGCATTTCATCCTGGTCCACCTGTCTTGGACAAAGTGTCGACGTAAGTAGCCAACTTCAGACAGTTGATTTATGTCTGGAAACTCGATTCAATGAAATTGCAAATGCAACTGCCACGACTGGGGATGAAAAGGCAGCGAAGAAGTCGGGAAAGAAATTGAATAAGAAGAAAAAGAAGTTGAGAAAGAAGGTACGACCGAACTAATTTACTTTTAGAACGATTTCAAACGATCTAGTTGAGCTGAACAACTGCGTTTCATGCTTTGTGTTTGCAGTGCACTTCTGAATGCGAGTGGAAAGCCCTTGGAATGGTAAAATGATTTTGAAAAGTTAATTTATTACAAGTACAAATTGGGGTACGTTGTACGACTACAAATGTTCATTTTGACAGCTTCCCGATGGAAACAGTACAACTGGTAATGGGTCGTCACTGTCCCTTCCAGAAACCTCAGTTAAAGGTTTTCTAGCTTTATTTCCGGAAGGGGCAAGGGCATCTTTGAAAACCGGGATTGAGACTTGTCTCAAAACTTCAGAACGTAAGAAATTCTAAAATACACTAATACACTGTGTAAATGATTATACTACCTACTCGTACAGATAGTAGTCTGCATCTTCAACATTTTTCAGTGTTACAGCCTAAAGAAGGCAAAAATTTTAACATGGTCAACCAAATGTGCTCCAAGTATAAGAAACTTGTGCAATGTTTTCACAAGACAGTAAAAAAGGTATGTCAAACTAATTTCGATTTATATCAACATTCCAATATACCTTATTATGCTAACTTGGACTCATTTCGTGTCTAGACATGCAAAGGAAACAATCCTCCATCGTCTGCCTCTGGAAAAAGCTCTTCACCTTCACCGGCGAATGAGGATGACGACAAAGATGACGATGATGATGACGATGACAACGATGACGTAAATGAGACCACCAAAAGCCCGACTCCGTCTTCCCCTATTAGCTTTTCCACACCTATTACAAAGTAATTTGAAAGCGTGATAAACGTTCATACTAAAGTAATTGTCATCGTTTAATAAAGTAGTGCGCATTTAAAAAAGTCTAAATGGAACTAAATCACGAGTCTTATTCACTCAACTTTCAACTGTGGTGCATTGTACTTTTCGACTGACGCATTCTTGTGACTTTATAAAATGCTTTATGTGACCAAAAAATATTAAAGCAGTCGAAATATTCAGCTCTGGACATATTTCCAAACAGTATTGTATGAAGGTTTTGTTTGCAAAGCACATATATGCTCATTCATTAAACCAACACAAAAAAATCACACCGGCTACACGTCATTATTGTGTCGAGTTGCGTCGGTTCGTGTGACAAAGTTTGTGCATGCAAAACCATATACAAACGTAAATAGCGTATAGGTAAATAGGCAATTAATTCGAACGGTAGAATGTTTGATCCGTCGGATTGATTTGGTTTTTTTAGAAAGTACATCATGCAATTCTGTATGGCTCATTCAACTAGACCCCCTAATTGCTTACACGCAAAAATCAGCCTTCACGCGTATAGAAGACAGGAGGAGTAGAGATTCGGACGATTCTAGATTCCTTTGATATCAACATTTTAGTTTTCAATGCTATTAAATGATGGAATTTTTTCCCATAAATTGCGACACTTGCACATTTCAAGCTTATTCCAGTTCATCCATTCCACTTGACACTTGTGCGTGCAGTCTCCAGCAATTTAAAACATGCAGAAATCAGCTCTGTTTTTAGTCGCCGCAGTTCTCTGCGTAGTTGCGGTAAGTTTCCGAAGGGTAGCGACCCGAGTTTTCCACTAATATAATATTACCATAATTCTGATTAAAATTGTTTGGGAATATTTTTGGTGGAACACAGGTGCAGGAGGCTTTCGGAGGTGGGGGTAAGGGTAAAGGGGGGATGGGAGGAATGATGAAGGAGATGATGAAGAAATGTGGCGACGAGGAAATCAATGTTGAGGAAGCAATGAAAGGAAAGGACGAGTGTATAAAGGAATTGAAGGACCAGAAAAAGGGTGGTGGTGATGAAGAGCGCAAGCGTCGTAGCCCCGACGGTGATGGTGAAGGTGGTGGCTGCAAAAAGGGGAAAGGTCGCAGGGGAGGCATGGGAAAGTTTATGGTAACATTCCATTCAAACCTCAATATTATTGTGTTTACATATAATATGTAGAAGAATTATAAAACATAAATGAACGCTATCTATTATTAACTACAAACAGTGTGCGGGAGTCTGTATGTGGAAGAAACAAGGCGTGGTAAGAGGACACTTTATATTAGTGAAGCTGAAGTTAGTAATGGATACTCCCTTTGAATAGGCGAAATTTTGTAATTTATGAAAAATTTTCGCACAGCTTGACGCTGACGGAAAGTGGAACGAAGCTGGTGCCAAGGAGCAGATCGATAAAGTGTACCCAGAAAAGCACCGCGCCGGGGCTTTGGATAAGTGGAAGGCTTGTGCTGCAAGTAGTTGTAAGTTTACAGTTTGAATGAGCTATAATATAATATAATGACAAACTGGATTGCTGTAACGTATTTCTTGCCAAATTTTAGCTGACAAGTTTTCAATGGACAATAACTGTGCTGGATACAAGGACTTCAAGAGTTGCTTGTTTAAGGCGCATATGGATGTAAGTCCAAAGACGAACTTTGTACTCGAATTACGTTCATCAAAAGGCATGCTGCTTTATTTGTCGTTTACTTTATAGGAATGTGGTATTAAATTCGGTGGGTTTGGAGGCAAGGGCAAGGGAAAAGGTAAAAACAAGGAAGCCGACGACGACGACGAGGAATAACTCTTGCTCAATTTTATATCAATATTTATTGGAAAATAACCCCAAAGTCAGTAACAACCTCCCTCTCTTTACTCTTGTTTGAGTCATATCACTCACGTGTGATACGATGGATTAATAAAAACTCTCAGAATAAATCAAATCTTTTAACGGAATCATTTCAAGTCTTGCGTACTATGCATATTACAACACAATAATCTACAAAAGATTAGCTTTTAGAAGGGCAACAATTGTTTTCCAAGTCCGCGTAGAGCATTTTGGAATTCCCTTTGTGTTATTCATTGTGTTTATAGTTATACAAACACTAGCCGGTTATTATTGAGACAAGCTCTTTCGGATAGCAATTATGCCCGCTCCTCCTTTATGCGCGCTTGATAGTTCTATATAAAAATCCAAAAGTCAGAGGTGGCGAGTCGTATCAGTATCAGCAACAGTTCCCTTCAAAACCGACTGTGCCGGAACTGGAACCTGACCTGATTCAGGTCTGCAAGGCAGGATATGGAAATTCGGCAAGAGACAAGGGGTAGTAAGTAAACGTAAATTAAATTACGAATTATTGTAATAATTTAATTCAGTCAAATGTAAAATACATTTCCCTTGTCTACATGATAAATATATGTCAAAAATAAATTGTTAATCATAATCATCAATCATCATGAGCTGTTTCAAAGACTACTTTGCGCGTTGCTTTTGCATTAATACGTCTCACAACATCCATGTAGAGAGTAGGTAGGGAGTTGAATTCTGGTATACTTGCAAAATCATACTTTTTCCATTGTCTTGTTCGGAGAAAATTAGGTTAGGTGGTACAATCGGTTGAATTATATACGCCATGGCTTGTCATAACTTGCCTTACGCAACCTCCTTACAAATCAAAGTAAAGAGAAAACGATAATAATATCTACATAGCGGATCATTATCGAATTAATTATCCACAAATAAACAAACTACGAAACGAGCCAAAAATCGATATTAAGTATGATTTCGATTCGAATTCTCCTGTTGGCGACCTCATTAGTCACTGTAAGTTTATCAACGTTAGTTCTTTGTTTTTGAGTGTTTGGTGGATTATATTATACTTTCCACTTTTATTTTTTATAGGCCATTGTCGTAATTAACGGCAACATTGACGAGTCACAAGCTGGTGGTTTCTTGGCAGAAACTTTGAGTCAATTTGAGGAGCCTATGTTTGAGGAAGAACCTCATCCCCATCCTATTTCTGCTCGTTCGGATAAGGGGCGAGACCTGGATAAGAGGGAAGTCAAGCCGTCTTCAAAACCTTCGAAAACCCCCGGACGTAGCATGTCTGGTCGTGGTTTCGGAGGAAAACGTAAGCTGGGAAAGCAGTAATTTCTAGAAAGTAGTATGCCCACCTTTGAAACACAAAATGAGCCGTTCTCTTGATGAATAAATTGTTGCAAGAAATGTATAATCCATATAAGTAACCATATTTCTCATCCATATACATATAACGTAACCTGCGTCTGCGTCTCATGTCCTACCTAATGTGTCTGTCACATTCAAACTCATACTACAGAGTGAATCATATATAATTTTCATTTTTAATTTGATCAAACCCCGGATAAATAAATTGCAAAATAAATATATTTCAAAATGAATTGTTGTACATTGTACATTCAATTCATTTATTAATTAGAAATGATTGCGTGAGTGTATAAGGTTTGTACAAACACGCTAGCCACAAATTAGCCTGCCACTACCAACTATACTCATATAAGTCATAACATGCAGGAAGTGTTATAGTTTATGGCTAGACGGTAGCAAAGCATGCTAGAAATTCATTTCGGGATCTCATTTGAATAAAAATGGTTTTTAAATTCTTGAATAGTCATGCTTTTTAATATTCAAACTCTAGCATGCAGTCATGCAAATCATTGGATATTATATTACTCATTGCTCTAATTTATTTTCCAGATTCATCAAAATAATCTTGATTACGGCATGTGTTGTGCATCTCTTGTCCAGGAAATAATAATAGAAGAATGGTGTGCAGCTAGTATTGCGTGTAAAACTGGAACTGAAAAATCAGAATTCATGAGATCAGGATAGAGGAAAAGTGTAGTAGAGCATCCTTTGCGTCACTAATTAGGGAGAGGTTTTGCATAAAACATCAGGTCTCCCCGTATACACTAAGTGCATTCAGTTTATACCATCCTACCGATCGGAACAGTCGAGAAATAACTAATCAATCATAACTCATTTTGAAAATGTTCTCCAAATCGAGCTTCGGATTATCCACAGTGGTGGTGATTTTGGGGATTACAGCGTCCCTGGTTTTGGTAAATACGTTTTCCCAGAAACAACACAAACCAGTTTTCTATATTTTACAGTATAATATAATATATATAATATTATTGAAATTGCTACAATACTGACATTTCTGGACCACCTACAGACTTCCTCAGCTCAGAAAGAGATAAAATGTCAAGGTCAAGCTATTGACCTGAAGAAGTACTTCGGGGAATGGATGGGATGTGCCGAAAAGCACATGCCCGCCGAAGATGTCAAGAAATTTAAAGATCCCAATGTATCGGCAGATGACAAGAAAGCACTGGGAAAGAAAGCTCATGAGAACATGGTACGAAATGAGTCAAATTCCAGAATGGGAAAAGCTTTTTTAATATGTAAATATATCTTTTTTGCTGTTAAGTGACCTGTTTTTAAAATTTGAACCTACTCTTTAACAGTGCATCACGGTTTGCGTGTGGAAGGGAAACCACCTCGTAAGCTCACTTTAGCAATAGAAAATCTAATAAAGCATTGCATTCTATAATAGATAGACTCATTCTCGACGTTATATGGCATTTGCAGTTAACAGCAGATAACAAATTAAATGAAACATCAGTCAACGGATTGGTGACAGATTCCAGCTTTCCTGAAGCTGCTCGGGAACCGATGAAGACGGGATTTATCAAGTGCTACAATGATAACTGTAAGTTATGGATATAATATAATACATAATATAGAACCTTCTAATTTTGAATAATGCTTTGATGACAAACGCCGCGAAGTTAGCCTGACATTACACAATAATGACGATTGGTATTATTTGCAAAATTATCTCCAGCTAATGGACTATCAGAGGATAACAACTGCAAGTCCTACGATGCCATGCACAATTGCATTAACAAAGTATTCATGGAGGTAAGTGCTCCGTACACATTGACGGAATCAAGTTTTGAGCTTTGCAGGCACGAGTTCCTGAGATGATTATGAAGCAGCCAACGGGAAAACTTTCGCTTTCAATCATGGGAACTGGCGTATATAATCATTAAGCTTCTTATGAGATATTATAATAATTACATTTACAGGTATGCAAGGCAGACCAGGGTATGGATATGGAGTAATACCAGTGCCCCCAAAAGGGCAAAAGGACAAATGATTCTCCCAGTTAGACTATACATCTTAAAATTATTGAATTTCTCTCGTATACAAATGGCAGAAATATCCATCCATGACATATAAGTAAAGTACTATACTCTCTGGAAAATCTATTCCCCGAATAAAATTAATCTGACTGAAGATTTGGATTTTGAATACGTATATAATTTGATTTTTGACTTCATTTTCGAGTGAGTTAAGCATACAGTAATAGCGATCAATGTCAATATAATACCGAATTCCACAAAACTAGCACAAACCTTAAATAACACTTAAATAACTCCTATCTTTTCGCTTAAATTTACAATAATTATTAGCAAATCTAACATCTCAATCAACCCGACCCCGACATCTTTTATGTTGTCCGGTCCATCCGGCTATCCGACATCCTATGAAAACTACTGCCGTGCCGACTGAAGATGATGCCTCATTTTTATCAAGTCAGTCTTTGTGCTATGCTACTACGAAACATGCACAAAGCTATCCATCCCCATAGACAAAATAGCGCATAATAGGCTCAGGCTCAACTCAACACCAACACCATCTCATTCTCATCTTTCTCACCCTATCCTATCCGTCGGGGAGTCTATTCCGTATTCTATTCTCCAAAGAGATCCACTTTTTAATCTCTTTAGTCCATCCATAATATTTTATCCGTCCGTATACAGCATGTTCCGTCATCCCATCCGTAGTAGTATCTACACTTACACTTTATTAAAATACTTTGGAACCGCAGCGCTGCAGGCTAAAAAGAGAAAAAGTAGCCAAGCGAAGCGACGACGATATATTATGATGATATCCTGTTCCCCTAAAACTCCTAAAGTCCATTTCCCACTCTGCAATAACCAGAGAACCACCGGCGTGCGGACTTTGGAAAAAGTACGCAGAAGTGTGGGCCGAAGAAGAAGAGGTAGCGTCACAAAAAAGTCGCTTGGCTACACTGCCTGCATCTGCATGCACAAAGTATACTGCTCCTACAGTTTATGGAGGCAGTATAAAGCGTATATATAAAGGATAATAGGTATGTGGATGTGGATACTGGATACAGAAATACAGATCATATTGGACAAAAGGGATAAATACATCTATGCAAATGAAGTTGGTCTATAAGAAGAAGCACACAAGAGCTAAGGGTTTTGTTTGTAGGTAAGGTACATATATTGCGTTGAATACGTATCTTCTTACATACATAACGTGGTATACCGATACGGATGTGTAGTATGTGCATAAGTATTCTATCTCTATCTGTATTCTGCCTGTACTCAAACCAATAGAGCGAGAGAGAGAGAGAGAGGAAGCAGAGCAGAGCAGAGCAGAGTTTTTTTTTTGAGAATTTCATTGTCAATTCGAGAGGGAAGTCGGCTCTTGTACACGAACGAAGAGACGGACAGGGATTACCTTTTAGCTTTCTTTAAATTTTTTGGGGAACTTGTTCTTCTTCGTCATCATAAAATTTTGAGAACAAAACTTTTTTTTAAAAAAGTATTGTTATTATTTTATTTAAAAAGCGGCTTATTGAGTAGAGTCGTGAAATTGGTGATGCTTTAATTTTTTGAGGGGATTATTAATGTTGCGAAGTTAGGAGATTGGTGGATTTAGGATTTGCCATCATTTTTGTAGTTTTTAGTGATCCGTGTGGAAATATTGAACTTTGGTACGGACGGATCACACATTTCAACAACTTGGGAAGTGTACGGTCATCACCATCACTGTCATTAATCATAATAATTGTTGAACGTTTTGTGGGTTTACCAAGTTTGGAAACATGTCAGCGGGTAAGCTATAAATATCATCATTTGTCATATAAAATTTTGTGCATTAACGAGGTGATTCTCGGTTCGGTTTTTGTCGGTGCTTATATGTATGTGTCTAGAGCTGATTGTGAGTTACAACTTACAGTTTTAATGGTTGTTTATTTACAGGTGTGTTTGATGAAGCGGTCGAGGAGCGCGTTATCAATGAGGAGTACAAAATATGGAAGAAAAACACTCCGTTTTTGTATGATTTAGTAATGACACATGCCCTGGAGTGGCCATCTCTTACTGCTCAATGGCTTCCAGATGTTGTGAGGTATGGAGACTTTGACTTTGATTGGACAGTTTGGTTTGGAATGTAAAGTTTGTGGTTTAATTGGTATTAATTTCTTCGCAAATTTTCTTTTGTTCGCAGACCCGAGGGAAAGGATTATTCTGTTCACCGACTCATTTTAGGGACGCACACTTCAGACGAGCAAAATCATTTGTTGATTGCCTCAGTACAACTTCCTAATGAAGACGCGACCTACGATGCTACCCATTATGAAAGTGAAAAGGGTGATTTTGGTGGATTTGGTTCAGTATCTGGAAAAATTGAAATTGAAATCAAAATTAATCACGAAGGTAAATAAAAATTTATTTTCTGGAGTGATGTGTTAACACTAGTAAATGTCTAATAATGTAGTTTGTAAGTTTGTTTGATAATCATGCAACCTTGTGAAACATTTCAGGTGAAGTAAACAGGGCTCGCTATATGCCGCAAAATCCATGTGTGATTGCCACCAAAACACCGTCATCCGATGTTCTCGTTTTCGATTACACAAAGCACCCTTCCAAGCCCGATCCAAGTGGGGAGTGTCATCCTGACCTTCGACTCCGTGGACATCAGAAAGAAGGGTATGCTTAAATCGGACAACCAGTTTGCGTTTGGATTTCACATAATTGGTTTTGTTTCGATTCATGTTTAGTTCTTTGGGGCACTTATTTTGTACTTTACAATCATTTTACAGGTACGGACTTTCATGGAATCCAAATTTAAATGGACATCTGCTTTCTGCATCTGATGACCACACCATTTGCCTCTGGGATATCAACATGGCACCAGTGGCTCAAGGCCGTGATAGAATCATTGATGCCAAGACCATTTTCACTGGACATACTGCTGTGGTCGAAGATGTCGCATGGCATTTGCTTCATGAAAGTTTATTTGGATCTGTCGCCGATGATCAAGTATGTGTAATCTAAGTAGCGATATTTAGGTTTTCTGATTTTCTGTGTATTGGTTATGTGCTAATACATATTATTCATTTTATATATTCAAGAAACTTATGATCTGGGATACTCGGTCTAATAATACAAGCAAGGCTAGCCACACGGTTGACGCTCATACTGCAGAAGTAAACTGTTTATCTTTCAACCCGTATTCTGAATTTATTCTTGCAACTGGTAGTGCTGATAAAGTAAGTGTCAATCAAGTCTTAATTACTGCATAATTGTTTTAATCCTCACGAGGGCAAGGACACTTCATAACCAAAGTTTTCATGTACTTTGTTATGTTAGACTGTTGCTCTTTGGGATTTGAGGAATCTCAAGTTGAAGCTCCATTCATTCGAGTCGCACAAGGACGAAATTTTCCAAGTACAATGGTCTCCCCATAATGAAACTATTTTGGCTTCTTCTGGTACTGACAGAAGACTTCATGTATGGGATCTATCAAAGATTGGAGAGGAACAAAGTCCTGAAGATGCTGAAGATGGTCCACCAGAACTTCTGTTCATTCATGGAGGTCACACGGCCAAGATTTCCGATTTTTCGTGGAATCCTAATGAGCCATGGGTTATCTGTTCTGTTTCTGAAGATAACATTATGCAGGTGCGAAAACTTATAGCAGCATTTATGCGTTATGTTGTGCATAATAATACTATTATGGACAGTAATGAATTTAAGCTGCTTTTTAACCCATGCCGTTCTCCATTGATTCTACAGGTATGGCAAATGGCCGAAAATATTTACAATGATGAAGATCCTGACAGTGCAGCAGCCCAAAGTGCAGCTGGTACCTCAGCTGAAATGCTTGAAAATTAAATTTGATTGCTAATTAATGTATAAAGTTCTCTTAGTTGTAACTCAGCGTATGTAGATGCAGTAAGTAAATGTACCTTTTTTCATTTGATGCATTACTGAGTATTTATAAAAGTATAGAGTCACGAATGTAATGTGTGAGCATCAATATTTTTGGCTTTAGCGAGCTGTATTTTAACAAATTCAACAGTCTGTATGTACAACTTAAATTACAATGAGGGGTGTCTGAGTGTGGGTTGACTGAATTTTTTGTAACTTTTGAAAACCACAAGATCTTAAGAATACCAGTTAATTTTAGAGCACTAGCTATTAAGTATTACTTACAATTAGTAATCAAGGATATCACACGTTGATCCGCTAAATGTTTCCACCTGTGTGTAAAATAATAAATGGTTAAGTACTCTTTCAAATCAAATCGTAGCATTACTTTTTGGGGACTACAACTTTCTCTGCCATTGCATATTTAAATGCTGGTATTACTTACCTTATGCGTCTAACTTAATCACGGAGCTTATTCTCGACGTGGTATGGTTTCGCGTCCGATCCGACGTCCGAAGTCCCCTTCCAGCAGTGTTTCGTTTCTATTGGAAATTGCCTATTTTGGTATAATTCAAATTCAAGACTGATCTCTAGGTAACATACATAAGAGGAAGACGAATTCGTTGTTGTGCTCGAGACGGTATTGATCGAAATAGACGGAATATTGTAGGTCTTTCAGAATGTAGATGTAGGTGCGCTCTACTCCACAGCAATTACAATACATTGTAGTTACCCACTTTAATACTGTTGATACTGGACCTCAGTCTCCTTGAACCATGGAAAATGAGGAGCGACAGGATTCCAGTAGCGGACAAATTCCGTCCATACCTGCTGCGCCTACTCAAAGCAAGCAGGCTGCTTCGAATTCTAATGACGATATCTTTGCTTTGGTAGAAGAAACAGATAAAACGGAAGCGACAGAAGGATTAGAAGAAAGTACAGAGGACAGTGAGCTAGAAATTCATTTAGCGGCTGAAGTGAACATTGACGTTGAAAAGGCATTGAGTCAGTTGGACAGACTGTTGGACGACTTACGACTAGAGTCACGAATCACAGAAAGATTTAAATACCAGATAATCAACAAGTATAATCTACTTCTTCAGGCATTGATAAATTATCAAGAAAGAGAGGTGGAGGTTATCACTCAGCTTCAATCCAAAAGGAAAATTCTAAATTCACTCCATCTGTTTGTGAAATCGGAAGCAGAAGCTGCCTCGAAAGTAGTCGTAGGTAAAATGCCTTTACAGAAAGAAATACTCATTTACATATATTACTTTCACTTCCTTCTAAAACCAGAAAATGCCTCATTGCATTTTCCAAACCCATAAAATTGTTTTAACAATTTAATTTTCCTCCGTAGCTGAAGAAGAGAAAGAAGAGGACAAGGATGAAGGTCAGGTATTCGATCTTGCAAAAAAGCATGAAGAGGGGCAAGCCGAAGATGCCGAGAAACAGAAGAAACAAGAAAGTCAAGGTTTGTCAATTGAAGAAATGCCGGCAGCCACTATCCGCGAGACTCTTCTGCAGCAAAAAAATAGGTGCGGTGTATAAATAGGCATCAATAAAACGTTTTATTTTTTCATTTTTGCACGTTTTATTTCATATTAATATATTCCTAGGTTGGATGTCCTGGAATGCATTAAGAAAGTGCATGCTTTGCAGCTGAAACAGCTAGATTTTGAAAGGACTTTGCTGAATTTGCATTACAACAGAATGGTCAAACCTTCTGACCTGTCTAAAGAAATCAAGGTTTGCAAATAAATGCCCGTTCGTCGGTTAACGGTTTTATCCAATATTGCACCACATATAAATGTAATTTATAATTTAATAAAAACATTAGGATGGCAGACGCCGTGTTAACGACTTGCAACTTGAGATCTCTTCCATACATCAAGAAATGGGACAGGTGCAAAATGAAATTAGGATCCAGGAAAAACAGGTCATAGAAGAAGAGAAATCTGTTGAGAAATTAGAGTTAGAAGCTCTCACGAAACAAGTAAGTTGCGTAGAATTACTACGCATTGTTTATGCTAACAAATAATAGGAAGCTGCAAGGTAGCTATAACTATCCTCCTTTGACAAATCCAGGGCGAAGTTCAGATCCTTGCGAATAAACCAGTGCACATAGCGAAAGAGGCTGACCGAGAAGCTCAGAAACTGGAACAGTTTCAGGATACACATGAAAATCTTTGCACGCGTTATATGGTTAGCTAGAGAGCATTAAGCAACTATTATTAATCTAGTACAACGACAACTCACACTCACAGGCAATTGCCGTACTTATATGTACATTGTTACGTTAGGATAGCATGGAAGTGTATCGAACAAACCAAACGAAGGTGGATATTTTGACTACAGAGCTAAATAATCTTACCAAAATGGAAGCCAAATTGGTCCAACAGAAGAAAACTTCAGCAAAGGATTATGATGCGCTTTTCAGCCAAATGGATTCTTTGATGAGTCGTGAGCACATCATGTTGGATCGAGTAAGTGTCGTACTTTATTAACCGTAATCCATTATCTCATGCAGAATCCGGACCACATACCACTTGCTATTTCCCATCATGCATACAGGCAACCGTTTTAACCGAACGAATGCAACTACTGGTCAAAAAGAAGAAGAAAATGTTGGAGGAGCAACATCGTATGTTCAATGAAGCCAATAAAAGCCTCAGAGAAGCACATCGCCTTGGACGGTCAATTAGAATGGCTTCTGATGCATATTTAAATGCTAAACTTGCGTATGACAAGATGAGGACTGCATTCGATGCTGCACGGCCTAGTGACCAAAACAGCAACTGGGAGAAACTCAGCAGGATGCTCCAACGAGAAATTGTTAATATGAAGGCAGCTCTGGATAAGAAACTTGATGAGGCTAACTACAAGGCGGAGATGGTTGCTAAACTGCAAACCAGATTGAATGAACTGTATGAACAGCAAGTGGGATCGGGAAAGCAGTTGCAAGATTTGGTTAGGAATATATATGATTTTGGGCTTTCACCGCTAGTTTGTGTTTGTTAATTTACATAATATTGTACCTATAATAACTTGTCATATCCTTTCCTGGCCTGATTAGATTCGAGCCACCGTAAGAAAGCGGAGAGAAAGAGAAGAGAAATCTGAGCAATGTATAAAACTGGAACTTCAAATACAGAAGATAGCGCTCGACAAGAAGGTATGCGTATTTTTATACCAGACCAGATTCTAACAAATGTCAACTACGATGATAGTCTCCAATATACATAACTGCTTTTCCAATTCCTACAAGTCCCGTGAAATTGCAATCAACGATTGTCTTCGAGCCGAAAAGATCATTTTTCACCAACTCACTAAAATGCAGAAGCGGTTCAACCACTTGAAACTTGAGAAATCAGCGATCATCAATGAGTTATCTGCTGCACGGGTACAGCTGCAGGAAACGAAGGCGAAAGCTGAAGATCTTAATAATAAACTAAATGCATATGTGGCACAAACTCAACTTTTTGAATCGTAAAACCTCTTAACTATTCTTAAAATGAATATGTTTATACTAATACATCTATCTATCTATAATTTAATTTTTCAAATGTTTTAGCATGTTGAAGGAAAAGTACTACGTCATCCTTAACGCCCGTATTAAGCGAAATTCCATTAAGAATGACGCCCTAAGGAGTAGACAAAAATTTAGATTCTATCTCAATCAAAAGAAGGAGCTGCTACTCAATAATAAAACACTTCGCCGAGAATCTGAAAAGCAGAAATTGGAATCGATCATGATTCGAAAGGAATTTGATAAGTCGACCAACACTGCAGACGAATATGCTATAAACGTTCGCATCCGAACAGAAGAAATATGCACGTTTCACGAGTATATTTACTGTTACGAGAAAATCCTTCTTAGAGGTTCCGAAGAGATTACTGTTCGGGAGATGGAAAAATCAAAACTTAATTCGTTATATGAGGAAACCAGAAAGCACGTGTTTATAGTGCAGATGAAGTAGGGAAGCAGGCATTAATTTGTGTATCATTAAATGTATAAATAATGCATAGGAGCAGCCACCTAATTGTATATACCATTTTAGTCAGCCGGATGAAACGGAGTATTTTGATAAGATTGAGAAGCTTCGAGGAAAATTCTACCAAGTCACGCAACAACGAAGAGATTTGGAAACGAAGCTGAATGAAGATGACAATCCGGCAAGGTATTTGAATCGAGTTATTTTATGAATACTGAAAGTGTTACGACCTATAATGTTTTGAACGTGTACAGGGTTCGAGAGATTAATTTTGAAAAACTTAAAGAAAAAGAAAATATCCATGTTCTCGAGGAGAGATTGGATTTAAGAGAACAAAACTTGGCGACACGAGATGTGATTGGTTTGGAAAAGACTCTTCTTGAGAACCATCTTACAAAGATCACTGAAGACTCGTTGGACCACGCCTTATATTTAAAGGACTATTATGGAGACCAAGTAAAAGCGATTGTCAATATCAGAAAGAGTCTGAACAATCTTTCCCAGCAGATTGATGGCTTCATTTGTGAAAATGCTATTGCTTCGGCACAAGCCGATATAGCTGAAAAACAGTAAATTTTTAAAAAGATTTCTTCTACATAAATGTTTCAAGTTTTACTTTTAAATATGCATCAAATTATTTCTGCCCACAGTTTTCATCATTGCAAAAAAGTTCTCCAAGAGGCTGAAACGCGATGGGAAAATGGTAAGCCACCAACTGACGACATGGAAGAAGAATGGATTAGACTAAATTGGAGAAAGAACATGATACAAAAGGCTAACGAAAAGAAGGAAGGTTTTCTTCGTCCCGTAAAACCTCGAAACGGTTCACAGATTCAAGCTTGTAAGTGGACACTCCACAAAAAGAAATTAGAGGATCCACAAGCTAGTGTGCTAGGTTGGAGTTTCAGTGCAGTGTCTAATCCTGTAATTTCTCCAACTCAATCAACTTGTGCTTCAAGATTAAGAAAACAAAGGAAATGAAACGTACTTACTTTTATTGTATGAGGTGGAAAAGTAATGAATTTTAATGTACTTTCTAATTCAAAATACATTCATGGGCATTAGCACTAATTTGGGATGTAGTTTAAAGATGATATCGCAGCAGCGTAATAAATAACAAATCATTTTTTTACCGACCTACAAACTTTCTACGTACGTCTTATAAGTAGCCTTCACCGGTATTCTCACTCTTATTCTCACGTTGTTCTTGTGATACATCATTGTACAATTAGTTGAATTTCTATATTTATATATCTAGTGACTATATTCTTCCAATACTCCTTCATTTAATACGACCTGACAGCTGGAGGTACGGTGGCACACTCTTTATCGTTCAGAGTATGATCAATTACCGGACGATATTTAAGAGTTACTTTACCAGTCTCAAGCTCAATGGTTGACATTGTGTGCTTACGCCAGTGTTGTTCAAAAGGCTTGGCTGTTTGTCCAGTAAGTGGCTTAGAATAGTCGTACTCGTCAATACGATCCTTAAAATCTTCTCTGGCATGAGCTCCTCTGGATTCTTTACGGGCTTCAGCACCATACATAGTTTGAATTGCGTTAATCATAAGATTCTGAAGTTCCAACGCTTCCACTAAGTCAGTATTCCATACTATTCCACGGTCGTAGAGCTAAAATATGTTAATTCATTTTCATACTTTTGAATTTCAGTTTCAGTACTCTGTTGCATTTACACACAGTAACTTTAGTCATACCTTAAGATCAAAAAGACCCTTGTAAACATCATCAATCTTCTTAACACCTTCCTGGAGAACAGTACCAGTTCTGAATACAGCAGCATGCGTTTGCATTGTCTTCTGCATTCGGAGACGGAGGTCTGCAACGGAGATTTGTCCACTGGCATGTCGCAGTTTATCCAAGTTGTCAACTGAGAAATCTCCGGCGTTGTCTTTTAATTCACCAATAGTCTCCCCCGGTTTATTCTCTTGGGCAATTGTCTTAGCACATGCCCGACCAAAAACAACTAAATCCAATAAAGAATTCGCTCCAAGACGGTTAGCTCCGTGGACAGATGCGCAAGCTGGATTGAAATAATTAGCGGACTATAGTTTATAAGACACTCGCAAGATACTGATTTCAACAACGTTTGCATTTCTAAAACCTGCTTCGTACCGTTTTCGCCACAACTGTAAAGACCTGGGACAACCTTGTCTCCCGTTTCCTTCGAGTACGTAATTACTTGTCCTTTGTAATTTGTTGGAACACCTCCCATATTGTAATGAACTGTGGGCAAGACTGGAATAGGTTCACGCGTGACATCAACTCCAGCAAAAATCATTGCGGTTTCTGAAATTCCGGGCAATCTGTATAAATTCACACAAAATAGAACAAAATCAAAATTACTTCGTCATTTATTTTTTAGTCTATAGCCCATGTTGTTTGCTAACCTTGTGGCTAACTGTTCTGGAGGCAAGTGATGAAGCTGGAGGTAAACGTGATCTTTGTCTGGTCCACATCCACGGCCTTCACGAATTTCTATTGTCATAGCTCTGGACACTACATCACGGGAAGCCAAGTCCTTGGCGTTGGGTGCATACCTTTCCATAAATCTTTCGCCTTGGCTATTGATTAAATAACCACCTTCTCCCCTGCAACCTTCTGTCATTAAGCAGCCCGCTCCATAAATGCCTGTTGGGTGAAACTGTACGAATTCTAAATCTTCATTGGGTAAGCCTGCTCGCGAAACCATAGCTGTGCCATCACCAGTACACGTGTGGGCAGAAGTACAAGAAAAGTATGCTCTTCCGTATCTGTGAAAGGTACAAAAGCATTCTTAAAAACTCCCCAACGTAAACTACAGCCAGCAGCTACAGCTGCTATTATAATCTAATCTTACCCTCCAGCAGCTAATACAGTATTTTTAGCTCTAAACCGATGAATTGAACCATCTTCTAGGTTTAAAGCAATCACTCCTCGACATTCCCCTCCTTCCATAAGTAGATCCATCGCAAAGTATTCCACGAAATACTGGCAGTCATATTTAAGCGACTGACCGTATAACGTGTGAAGCAATGAATGTCCTGTTCGATCAGCTACACAACAGCATCTATGAGCTTGTCCTCCTTTTCCGTACTTTAGTGACTGGCCCCCAAAAGCTCGTTGGTAGATTCTTCCGTCATTAGTTCGGCTAAACGGCATTCCTATCCGAAAACATATAATGCAAAGCATGAAACAATGAATACCACAGCTTCACGCACAGCAAATCATTCCTCAAGTACAACTAACCATAGTTTTCTAACTCGACTACAGCCTTGGGAGCTTCTCTTGTCATGTAATGAATCGCATCTTGATCTCCAAGCCAATCAGAACCCTTGACAGTGTCATACATGTGCCACTTCCAGTCATCCTCTTCCATGTTTCCAAGAGCGGCATTGATTCCTCCTTGAGCTGCTACTGTATGGGACCTGGTAGGGAACAATTTGGTAATAACTGCAGTACGAAAACCTTCTTCAACCAGACCAAACGCCGCTCGAAGACCAGCTCCGCCAGCTCCAACTACTACGGCATCAAAAGTGTGATCTACAACAGGATAACCCTTTCCCAGCTACAATGAGACATGAATATGACTGTGTTAATTATCATTGCCCCTGAGATAACGGTAACTTGACCGAGTAATGGCTAATTATACGTATTTATTTATAGTATGTATTTACGGTTTTAGACGTTTTCGTTGAGTAAGCCTTTAGGGCAGTAGCCTGGAAGTTCTTCACGGACCATACTGGAACAGTTACTCCTCCCTATATGATCCGAATACAAAAATCATATATCTAGTTGTCACGCATAAAAAACTATACATTCATAGATATTGAAACACATATACGAAATACGAATACTACCTTCTTAGCGAAGAGAGCGCCAACACTTTGGAAAATCCTGGAAGTGGCCATCTCCAGCAGACGCACTTTCAGTTAGCCACAAGCAGTAATTAACCGGTTCAGGATATTACCTGTAAATTTAATAGAAATTCAATACAATACATTACAATTTAGAAATTGCCATCAATTTAAGTTCGCATGAGGTATTAAAGTACCAAGAAGTATTTGCATTGGCAGGTAATCATTGATTTTACAATCAATCCTAACCCCTAACGCAAATTCAGCTTACATTCGATTAAAAATGTAATTAAGTACATATATAATGCTGGCACGTGGCATGTTATATATATCGTGGTTGTACTACTTGTACTCGTTCGTACTCACTATATATTACTTCATTTTAGCAACTTATTTCACAAATCCGGCATTACATATTTTTCAAGTTGTAACAGCGTAACAAAGTTGTAACAAAATTACAAAGTCGATATTGTCACTATACATATATTACCAAGAAAGAAATTAAAATATATCAAAACAACAAACATCAAAACTTGCAACCCATACACATCCAACCAAAATCCAAATCGGTAGGTAAAAATAGCTCATCTCTTACCTTTTTACTTTCACTATCTCCTCCTCTCAAGGAATTTACAATATGTTCACAATTACTTGCTAATTAATTTTATTCCCTATTTGGTTCCTTGAAATATGGGTCGCTATCTAGAAATAACTACTACCCGATCACCAATTATTAGATAGACAATAATGTTGTACACATGTAATACAAAAATGTTTTCAACGGAGATATAATATAATATCTATATTGTGTTACATAAAAATGGTGTTTTGAATTGTCGGCTCTTCTCTTGCATATTCCAAGTTGTTGGGGAAAGCCTCACATGATACCTCATCAAACCTACAGCTGTGCTGTGCTGCTGTGTGGAAAAATGTGTGAAAACCGAATAAGAGAAACAGTACATCTGAATTGTATTGTGCATATCTACTGGATACAGGATGAACGGAACGGATATCTTTATGCATATTACATAAGTACATACATAGAATGCATAGGGAGAGGACGGAGGACACATTCAGAGAGACAGATACAGAATACAGACAGATTAACTTACTCGGTAGCTCCAAGATAGCTCTGGTGGGCACTCTGAGTTTTCCAGACCATGCGTTTTTACTTGTGATTGCGACCACATCACTCACACCATATATTCCACTACTGCATCATCACTGCACTGGGGTTTGCTTGCATTGTTTCATGGCATGTTGCATAATATAATTGCAAAAATTGGATTCATTTTGCTGTTATACATAAATTACTTGTAATTAGGCATTCGTATAAGATACAGGTCACAAAATATGCTTTAATTTTCTTAAAGATGGTTTCCAGTGCAGTGCAGTGTAGAAGTTGAAAGTAGTTAAACGACGAGGATTTTGGATTGAGGATGATCATGGGGAAAGTTCTATATACCTATGATTGTGATTGTTGCTGGTCATTTTTTGAAGACTGTAAAATGATGGAGTACTGTTGGAATCTACATGTGATTTGTATACCGTGGCGGAAACTGCCTGATTGAAAATACCATGTATGACCGACACGTGTTAAGAATGCGTCTAGTACTTTCATTTTCATTTAAATCCAGGAAAAGTGCCGAGTGCTGACTAGTATATCATGTCATTCGCGGTACCCACGTAGTAGTAATACCTACTAGATACTCATGAAACCGCTGTGGCTTTTGAGTTGAACACGTCCTTCCACAGTTTCCTGACCTGAAGGCGATTTCTTAAGAAACCAGGTCTGTTTCCCTTTTCACGGGAAATGTTGTTTAGCTAGCAGGAGCTGACAATGACTGCTGCTACCGAGAAGGGATTATGAAAATGAACCTGAAACAAGACATGAGGTAAGAAGACCGTCATTTTAGGTGAAGCAGCCCGAGTACATTAGCATTTGCAGACTTTCTCGTGTGCATGCATACCCAAACCGTTTCAATAAGCAGGCCTAAGAATGTTGAACGTCTTAAGACGCAGTAAGTCCGGCACAATGTAACTGGTTCGTCTGAAAATGCTAGAGACGCGCTGACGTAAGAAAAGCTGTTTGTGTTTTCGTGACCTTTTCGTCGAATTATTCAAGAATGCCAACTAGACCGATGTAGCCGAGTGGCACAACAAAAGGGGAAAAATTTGCATTTTCTCTGTTTGATCTTTCATTTCTCACACATAATTTAGGAATGTACATGTATTAACTGCCTTTTTCAACTTGTTTCCCGTCTGAGAACAGAACAAGCAAAGGAAGGATTTTCAAAGTTTGTTGACTGGCTGGGTTATGAACAAGAAATGAACTGGACTAAACCAAATATTATGTTTTCTGTCTGTTTCTGATATTTCACATTCCTAGTCCAACAGCCTGTTCAAATTAATTATGTTTGAAGGAATGTTACCAATACCAATTTGGATGGTGTTTGTATATTATTATGCTTGCTTCTGTGATGCGCACATTTTCGGTCAGCGATTTCACATTCATTTCACAGCTACATTCATTTCACACTAAGTGGAAAGTTAGTCTAGAAAGCGGAGCAAACTGAAAAATATCACGAATCCAGTTTAAATCCAGTTCGCCAACGCTGTCTCGCCATACATGTTCTCAACGAGGAGTTATTTGATCCTAGTGGGATACTTACTCGTATTATTAGCTAAATAGCTATACGTAAAATCTATTAGGGATATGAGAATCGCTTATCTGATCTATCAATCCACAAGATTACCCGGTCTCAGAATAACCCTTTACAGCAGACATATCCTATTGCCTATATAGTTATATTCAAACTCGCATGAAATGCTTTTGACTGGTTCAAGTGCACAAAAACAACTTGATTTGGTACATTAAGGCAAACAAAAATTGTTTGCAGCTGCTCGTTTTACCAAACCAAGTCATCCGTACAGTGTACAACTGATAAAACAAAGAAGAAAGCAGAAAGAATCATCAAAATGAAAAAAAAAATCGCAAAAGATTCGCCAGACTGTTTTTTACATACAAAAAATGGACAGACAGAAAGAAATAATATGGTTAAGATCACGACGACATTATCATTTAGGTACTTTAGGACACATTATGTGTTCCCACTGTCTGAACGCATTTTAGCCGTGACTCGGAAAGTCTAACCAACAACAACCAACTTTCTGTATAAAAGGTTCACACGTAGGCAGTCCGGCATATCTCATGGAGTTTAATACAATTTTTGCAATAAGATTGCAAAGTAAACTAATCAGCGAAAAGCACCACCACACTTTGATCATACAATATATTATAACAAAAAAATAAAATAAAATAAACGAAACGAAACTAAAAGGCAGTCCAAGCCGCAACCGCCTGCCTATGTACATTAATACACCAATACCCACTTTACTCCCCGCATTTTTTTATCCATTTCCCTTGTTTTTATTCCACTTGTGGAGAGAGAAAAATAGAATTGCAGAAAGAGCGTGTGGTGTGTTTGAGAAAGAACGACAGCGACAAGTTCAGCCAGTCATATAGTCACAAAGTCAACATTATTTTTGTACCTAAAAACATTGTATTACATTCTAAATATTCATAAACATTCGTATCCCCAAAGCGTGAAAACGAGATGGGTACATGTACGTACACACATCACACAAGTGCGGTGGATATAATGTATATAATGCCTAAATGTGCTTACTTAAGTTGGACAGTAAAAAACAGGATTTTTATTGCGAATTTGCGCCGCGCACGTCGGGAACGGAAACATTACAGTTTGTTGAACCTCTGAATATCATCAAGGACTCTCCACTCGGCTCTCTGGTGATGCTGGTTTTCCTATAATATTTGCCATCATACTATTCCACACATTTTATCTTTACACATAATCTCCCCTGCCTATGCTCGGGCTCTTGCTTGATGAGAATTGAAGAAGCTGTGTTGTGTAATATATATTATATGTATGTATGTCTGGCTAGTGTGGGGATCCAAGTGCAAAAAAGACCCCTGTTTTCTTTCCATATATATATATCTCGTCTGTATTACACACTGTTATATACTCACAATCCGATGTATATTCATAAATTCAAGTAGAAAACCTCAACTGGAGGAATGTTGCAATGCCAAGTTGGAGTGCTTTTGTAGTACAATCCCTACTTTGTTTCACACTCCCTGTAAAAAAAGCCCTACATGTAGTTACATATGCACGCATGTATCTTGTGAAACAGAGCAGTAGTGAACACCTCGAAGACGTATCTTTGTCATAAGCACATCTTCGTAATCATATATGTATATACCCTGTTTCATTTACGCCCAAGCATGATCGCCAGATTGGTCAGATATGATGACACTGTACCAACATCAAACAGAGGGCTAAACAATGTGCCATTGTCATATGGAGTAGTAGACCGAATGCCCATTGCTCAATCTATTAACCGTCATAATAAGTCAAACAAAATCCGCTAAACAACAGAAACCTCCAGAAAAATCATCATGGAGTGTCGCAGGTTTTTGATTTTCGATCGAACCCAATAAGATTTTCTCCCTCAGTGACGAATCTTTCTAAAATGGGTGAAAGCTCCCCAGACACAAAGTGGAAATGCTTGCTTTCAAGGTGTAACAATACAAGTCCTGCAAGCAAGTATAATCTATGTGCATAACTAATATACATAAATAGCTGTAGGCAACCAGACAGCGTAAAAAATTTGCCCGAGTGTGGTCTCGTAAAGTCAAAGTCAGTCTGTGTTTTTAATGTATGTGTATCTAGAAATGCCTTGCTCTTTTTGGTGGCCAGCGTCAGCCAGGAGTAGCACCCAAGACGCGCCAAAGAGAACAATGCGTCCTTTACGTCAAGCTACTCAACACAAGTGTGATAGCACACAAACGAAAAGAATGCACAGGAGTAGAAAATAGTAAAAAGGACTTTTTTGTGCAAGGTAAAATGCATGTGCTTCCTTCTCACTCTCACTGCCGCTGCCTCCTTGTTTTCATTTCAGATACGGAGGAGGAGCACAACTGCCTTGAGAAAACTGATGCATCACGAGGTGAACTGGGGATTATCCACCAGAAACACTTTTCTTCGAAGATGTGCATACATATTTAGATACCTTGTACTAGGATTGAGCGAGTGGATAAAAAAGCAATACTTTTATGACTTGTTTGTTTGTAATTGAGTGCGTTTCAGTTAGCTAATGATGTAATGTTGTGAATGTGAATGTGAAATGATGAGTACGAGCATTATGACGGTGACTCATGATCACAAGGAAAGATGTAAATGGATTTTTTATTTATTTATAAACTTGAAGATGCCAATAGGATTACCAAGAAAATAAACAACAAAAATCTAGGTTAATCCTTGTGAGGTTAAACAAAAACAACAAGTACCCAAAAACGACTATACGTCAGAATAATTCATACGATATTACTTTTACAAGGAAGTAATAAATATTATGGTGCTATCTGTTAACGCATCTGGATAATCCCCTCAAAAAGACAAGTTGAACTCTTGTATTTACATACATTTTTAGACATTATGCAAAATGTAAGAATAATTATTATAAATAACGGAATAATAGGTAGGTTGCATGATTGATCTGGTAATAATAGTTTAGGGGTGACGTGAGAACAGAAACGTCCTAAATTCCAGCAATTAGCAGACACGTTCACATAGGCACGTCGACATGTCCCATAATTTCTACGTAAATTGCATAAATTGAAGGAAAAAGTTTATAATCTACATTCAACTTTGAAACTGTCACGAGTGCCACGTAGCCACAAATACGTACTTATATTAGCGAAGCGGAAAGGGATACTAATATATTAGTTAGTACCACATTTTCCCGGTTTTAGTAAATTGCTCGTGATATAAAAACAAGAAATGATTGGAAATTAGTGTAGAATGAGCGTCATGCAAATCCGTTTTTCACGTCATTAGCCGATTAGCGAGGAAATACAATATTCCAATTCGATTATCTTCCATTCCACGCTCATAAATGATGCATCTAAAATGTTTACGATTGTCTACTGTTTTCTTGCATATCGATACACACGTCATTGTCATTATTAGGGGTATACGTGAATGTTCGAGCAGGACAAACAAAATGTGTAATCTACACTATTTTACGCAACAACTGTGAACACTTGGCTCACATTTTTATGTGATGTGCTACACGTACTTCTCCAATGTCATTATTCTTTTTCTGTCAATTTTGATTCATAGATGTGAGCCCACCTTCCATCCTCGCAGTCAATATGTAATCATTACTTATTCAAATGTAAACATTGGGACGGAAATATATATAAAAAGCTCCGTTATGCGGAATTTGTATATATGTATATTTTTGTCCACATTCATACATGTCATGTCACGTCCCACGTACGCAAATGACCAAGATTGAAAACTGCTTTTGAAAAAAAACTCTCATAAAAGAACATGAATACACGCGGTAGCATCATCTCAAAAAAACTCTACGATGTGATGTGGAGGGAAAGGGGACTTTTTACGCCACCACATGTGCTGTAGTAGAAAAGGGGAGTTTGGATGTGAGAGGGTGCACTTGGAATGAATGAAAATGCCGTAGTGAAGAGTAAGGGGATCGGCTTGCACGCATTCATATAAATGTCTATATGAAATGTATGTACTATCACAGCTTTACAAAGTACATACATTCTGGTATCGTTGGATCAAGTGCCTATGAATCATAATATGAAACTGAAAAGAAGTGAAGCTTCGTAGACTCACCCTCGCATTTGCAATAGAATCACATTGTTATTATTACACAGCTAAACAATGAAGGAAAAGGATTGCTGCGTTCGTATTTTGTGCGAAGCACTTGCTCAAATGGATTTCCTATTTTGAACTTGTACATTAGCATAGGAAGTTGTGTGAACAGGGAACAGCAGCGTGGAGTTGGAGTTACAACAACTCTTTATTTTGTTCGCTCGCACAATACGGGTACTACTCATTTATATAATGCACGGTGTGGAGTGTGCTAAGCAGTGTTCAAAAAGGGAAGGATAGTAAAAGGCTTGTGTAAACATTAAGCTTTAACTTCGACTTCACTTCACACACAGCAACTCCAACTACGTCGTGGATTTTTTTTTACTCCCGTTGGGATTTAACGACGACTCTCTCTCGACTTGACTGCTGCTATTTCATTCCTAGAAGTGAACACTGAACCATATTATACTCTGCAAGGAGGAAGAAATGGATTTTCTATGTTAAAGGATGACTCCCAATACATATATGCCATGCCATGCACAAAGAATGTATATATTTATACATATACTACAACGCGATACTACGATACGGAACGTGCAATGTTTGTTGGGGTGGATAAAATGAGGATGTTTTTTTATGTCTGGAAAACTCACTCCGCCGCTCTACAGCGTCAGCGTCATTACACCAAAACCCCGCCAGAATGTTCGGAAACTTTCCGATGTGAACAATGGACATTAAGGGTGTGTCTGAGGTCCGACGTAAATTCGTATAGTTTTCATATTCTCGTCAAAGTATCCCATCTTTAAATGCGTGAATTATGTTTAGAAATTATCAACTTGGGTTTGAAGGATATGGGAGAAATTATAACTGAAAGCACCTTTCCTTTTAGGAAAGGTATACATTGTCTTATAAATATTTAAAAGTTATATAACGCCTATATATGTACCTACACACACATAGTCGTCACGAAGGACGGTAGAATACATCTACATTCATAGATACATAGAGTACGCGACTTGTTCTGAAGGGTAAGATCAAGGAAGAAGAACTGCATGTTTTTATATAAGCGTCCTTTACTACTACTACTACGCTGCACGAATAAAAGTCGGTTACAGACGGTCTCGGAAGGGGTCACAGTCGAGAAGGACACGGACGTGTTTTCTAGCTTTGTTGTAGTAGTAAAAACCGTAGCTATTACTGTGCTGCACAGTTCTCTGTTCCCTTCCCTCCACTCGCTCCACGTACGTAGTAATAGTAGCGAAATGCACAGGCTCGGTTCTATTATTCCTCTCCCCCATTTTAATAGATGTAACAAACCGTTTTTACTACGAAAACTCGTGGCTAGTGTGTGTGAGAGTCTAGTCAGTTCAACGCAGATAAAAAGCTGTTACGGGAGGTTGGGCTGTTTGTAAAACTGTGTATATATACAATGTTCGAAAACTACATGCACAGCTCGGAGTGGTCGTATTACGATTTAACTCCGAAAAAGCAGGGATACCTTTTGGAATGACTAGTATTTTCAACGGTACACCCTATTTACTTCATATGAATAGTAGTAGTAAAAAAATAGTTGTATCGTACCGTACGCTACACACATATTTTTTCATACATAGTTAATACCTACTTTTGCCCTTACTGCATTCTTGATGCACACAGACGAAGTCAAGGATGTATAGAATATACAATAATAATAACAACACAAAGAAGCGTACAACTTTAATGAACTCAGGAGAACCACGTATTATATAGGAACTCTCTCATGATTTCGTTCAAAAGCTTTTTTTCTTACACATGTGAGAGCAAGACCAAGTCTAGTGGGTTTTTGTGAAGAACTGCTTCTATGAATAAAAAAAAATCTGCACACGCTACCTCATGTATAATTCTGAACAAAAACGTATTTGATAGTCACTACATCAAGCTAGGAACTAGGAACGCAATTAGCAAATAACTTTACTAGTTTTACTAGTCGACAGACCTTCAAAATGAGCTATCGCAAATAGTATTGGATAATATGAATGCATCACCAAATAAAAAAAGTACAATAAACATCACAAGAGAGCAAACAGTACAAAACAAAAAAAACGAATACCTACACATCCTCATCATATCTTGTAATCACCAAATAAGAAAACATTTCTCGACAAAAAAAAACAACTTCACTTAGTGTTACCCCCGTCTCGTTTTTTATTTTATTTTCATCCATTCAACCGAACCATCCTGATCATCAGCATGAAAAACTCCAAAAAAGCATTTTAATACAAAATGGGCTAGGCCCTGCTGCCTACGAAAAATTCATACAGAAAATCTCTAGGCATGCCTTGCAATAATGTAAAAAGTGTAAAATTGGGAAAAACACAGTGGAAGAAACTCATATATACGTATTGCATACATAAGCACACTTAACATTTATATAAAATCTCATACAAAGTCTTACACATTTTTGGTATGGGGGAATTTGTTGAAAGAATGAGACGGATTATGTACATATCTATACATAAAAGTACTTTAATGCTGTTGTTATTATTGCTTATATTTTTATTACAGGAACATTCTCTTAGCTCTTCTGTAATCGTGAATCTTTTGCAGGATATACACAACGAGCGAGCTCACTGATCTTTCATTCCATTGAAAGAGCATCTTTTTTTTACTACTTTGCGTCCCTTTCATACAAAAAAATTCTAACGTAAGAGCGAGATTCAGAGAAGGAGAGTATTAAAAAAACAAGATTTTCATACATAACAGAAACGGCTACCTCTCACTATTTGTAAAAAAAACAACGAATCTATATCCACATACATATATCCACGATACACAAGAAAACAAGAAAAAGACCAACAGCGAGCGTGAATGTGTCTCTTCTCTTCTACGTAACGTAACGTAATGTGTGTGTATATACACACATAAAATATTTTAAAACATTCTCTTTCAACCTGATATGATGTGAAATGTAAAGGTAGCCGAAGTCGACTCTCCAAAGTGTAAGATCCAATCCTTCCATTACGTTGTTACTACTACAGTTTACACGCTACTCTAGCTGACTATTTTTTACGGTCTCTTCCCCACATACATAATACGTCTACGCTGTTGTGTGATGTCGGGTTCACTATAAAGGATATATAAGTGGATATTCCTTAAACATTGTAGACTTCATATAGTTTCATGTATCTGCATCATCGTCGTATCCCACTCTTTTATGTGGTTGGTATGCTATACAATAATACAATTCATTTAGTCTGGTACGCTTTTACTACGTACGTACGTACAAAAACTAGGAATTTTACTACTATATTACTACAAACAAACTGACTATACATGCTCTCCTCGGTAAAGACGCAAAAGCCTAGAACGTCGTCCCAAGTTATTATTCAGTCACTTCTCACCAGCCATCCAGTTCAGCATCAACATATAACAGCACGAACGACGAAATATATATAAAATGGTTAATACCCTTCTCACATATAAACTCAATTCATAACATGCTGTTTTTCCAATCGTGCAATTTTCCAGGGACATTATCACAATATTTCTCTGTAAATGCTCGTCAGTGAGTGAACTCATGAGTTGGGCGAAGCAGCTCATTCATTTCACGGGTGAAAATAATATAGCATGTGTATATGAAGTTTAATAAAAGCCCACACACATTTGTGGTGAGCAACTTCAGATTTTAAGGATTTCTTTTAATTAGAAACCCAGCAGGTGTATAGAGACTAATAATAATCACCTTAATTGTTTCTCTTAATAATCGTAAAGATTGAAAAAGTGCGTATTGATTAAGTAATTGTCTGAACTGGAAACTGTGCTGCTGTGCATATGTGCTGTATACACTTCGTTTTTAATTAAAAAGTAATAATAAAAGGACATTTCAAGTAATGGAATGCTAACAAACTCTACTATTCTCATTTCATTCACAAATCGGAAGAGTTTTAATTCCTAATTGAATCAATCACCGAAAAAAAATATTGTGTCGGGACAACCTGTATTTACATGCCATTGTGTGTTGTGTGTTTACCGTGTTGCACACCTATTGTGTCTGGAGTTTTGTTTAGAGTCTAGAGACAGAGGATTATTGTATTGATGATATATAAAGTTTTTAGAGAGGTGTGCAAAGCAATGTCTACTAAGATTGTTTGGGTTGATCATCATTACATGACATTCCCAATTGTGAAATCAATGAAATGTGGTGAACCTCATAAACTAAACTATTATATAGCATCGTATTAAATACCGTGACAAGGTTTTTTTAGTATCAGTGTTATTATGATTATAACATGCTAATTAGCGGGGAAACCAGACGACCATTGTTTTAACGAGAGAGTAATTAAACACCCGCTCGTGGCAAATTGCTCTTCTCCCAATAAACCAATTCACCTCTCTACTCAATCAGAAGAAGAATCCCTATATTACCACTCACTCTATAAATATATATATTATAGCTAAAACCATTTTTTTAAATGGTAGACAAGTGGACATTATTATTACAGATAAAATGCATAATATATTCCTAGTAAACCCTATAGATTACTTCGTATCATCATCATCATCATCACCATCATCCGCCCAACAACATTTAGCTAACTCGTCATCATCATCATCACATTTACTTATTACGACTACTACGAAATTAACATTTAGTAGTGCATCATCAACCTCAATCCGCTCCTCCTCGACATCATCATCACCAGTACGACCCTTCACATTTTGTTCAAAGAATTACGATACATCGTGGTGGTGGCAATTGGGAAGCCCATGTCGTCATCAAAACAACAATAACAACAACAATAACACCACCACCACCACTTTTCCTCTGTTTTTGCTGCGCAGTTAAAAAATTCCTCACTTCCTTCACTTCTTCAGTGACGAGGAGTACAAACGAAAAAACAAAATCATTGTCAATTTCTGTCTGCTCTCTCGTGTTATATTATTATTAGCGAATCATGTGTGAAGGTGGGAAAAGGTGAATGTGCACTCTTGCACTTTTTTTCGAGAGAGAAGAGAACAATAATATCAACAAAGTGCAGTGTGCAAGTGTGTGGTGTGGAGTGGAGGCAACGCAGAAGAATCAGGTTGTCGTCTCATGCAAAACAACACACCGTCCGCCCGTGTGTGTCGCGGAAAAGGTAAATATTTACATGAATTTTTGCATATCCCGTCGTATACTCGTATACATATATGTAATACTGAATACTCCATGTTTTCCTCCACACGGAGGAGGTTATTAGAGGTCACTCGAGGAGTTAACGCTGACATTGTGTTAAAAACGGTTGACGGTTTCGAAAAATCGTGGAGGTTTTCTTTTACAACTTCACACACCTGCGCCAAGAGTGTTATATTATATTATCGTGCTTGTTTGTTACAGAAATTTTTTTGCTCTTTGATCTGATATTATAAATAAATTTGATGTTTTTCCTGAGTCTCACCAAATTTCATTAAACTAAAAAATTAGTTTAGAATTTGGAGGGGTTTATTGAAGAGGAGGTTATTAAAGTGAAGCTTATTTACATGTGTGTGCCCATATGTGAGGAGGGTGTGTTTATTTTGAAAATATCTCAGAGAATCAAGGTGTCTAGCCTGTGTGACCTATTTAGTTTAGAGAGAAATCATCACACTACTCAACTCACTCAAACTATTACTCCTATATACTTAGTTATATCTCTGATTTAAAAAAAAACAAGAGAGAAGTAATGTACTCTGCAGTACGACTACTACTACTACTACTACTACTACTGCTAATATAACTACTCATCTTTTTTTTTTGCGTCTTACGTCATCCGTTAAATAACGGGACGACAAAGTCAACTTTCCTTTAAGAGCATATAGAATAGACGCAGAGACGTGTGTATATGTATACACATATACAGACAGACAGACATAGACAGAGTGTGTGTGTGGTGTTGAGCATTATATTACTTTACTGAGGAGTTCACGGCAGGCAGAGAACAACTGCGCAGATGTGCTGAGAGTAGTAGATTTATCAGTAACAACAATAAGGATTCACTTGTAAAAAGTGTGAGACTGCCGACCTGATCCGGATGATTGTACCCAAACAAGAAGCGGAGTAGAAGAGGAGGTATGTATATTTACGTGAGTGTTAAGAAAAAGTATTAGGTGTGCACACACACACCTACATTCATTCATTGCCAACAAGATTTCTTAAAAGAGAATTTGAAACAGTTTTTTTCTAATTACCATTAAAAATAACAACAGTTTGAAAAAATATATATTATTCGAAAATTGGTAGCTCTTTTTAAGTAAGTGTGTTAAAAGGGATGTAGAGAGAGAGAGAGAGAGAGAGGTAGACAGTGTGGAGGAATAGATGATGATGAGTAAAGAGTAAATATATATAAAAGGGTTTCATTTCATTCATTAGTATTTACCATCTCGTTTTCATTCATTCATTGCAGCATCAGCACCTGCGAAATTGTTCAAGAAGATTACCAACTCTCAAGAAGAAGACCGCACGTAAAAGTTCAAGCCGAAGACGTGAAAAGGTGTTTGTGCTATACACAGTTTTTGAAGAATCGAGAGACGAGGTATATGAAGCTAGTAGTAGTGGAAAAAATCAGTGAGCCATATATTACGGTAGTAATGAACTCAACGCCGTCATCATCAGGAGTCTTCGCAACGTACTTATCAACAACTGAGGCGGAATTGTTTCTGAGGAAAATTGAGAAAGACATGCAAGAAGCCGATTTGATGATTGTTTTTGAGAATTTATGTAAAACCAGACACAAACTGTTACTAATTAGTGGTACTATGAGACTAATCTTTGTCATTACTGCCATTGTCGTTGTTAGCAAGTCATTGCTACGTGAGAAGTCACATATATGGATGGAAATTCCGTAGGAATTATCTTTCTTGACGTCGTTCTACTTGAAAATTTTACAGCAACTTAATTAACTCGAATTCTGCACAGGGAAAGAAAAATAGTGATAAGTTTGAAGCACATCGTCAGTAGTTAGGTTTTTCCTGAGGAGTACTGTACAGCGCAACGTGAACGTGAGAAATTTCATCAAACCATATTTTAACTGGTAAGTTCTCAATTCCTATTTTGTTGGCTTTTTTGTAGACTTAAAGAAAGGCTTATTTTCATTCACAACTTTTTATTTCGGAACGTGTAAATTAAGGAAGGTTTCCTCAAGGATAATCACCCTAAAGATTTGTATACGATGATGAAAACAATTTGTGTAGTTTTAATTTATACAAGTATGTGCATATGTATCCTAACCACCCAAATTTTCATATGGATTTTAGCCGCATACTGCATACAGTTTCGAGTAGTAATCATAAGGATATGATGATATTAATCTACATATTGATAATACGTACACACGCGTGCGAGGGTTAATGTCATAAATCGGAGCGCGCTTATTTTTACGTAGGTTAGGTTCACGACACGCTCCGCAGCAATACTGGCTTAGCGCTGACTTATTGTTTTTGAGGTCGTTGATACTGATTGATGAACTGAGGTGGCGGTGAAGGTCATCTAGCTATATCTTTCCAGAGAATAGAACTTGTTGATAGAAATATAAGATAGAGTTATGCATTCAAGTTCAAGGGTACAAGCACTCTGGCTAACATGGAATAATCAACTTGGGGTTTATGGCGGCTGAAATAGAGTAAAGTAAAAAAAATAGTTGTAATTGTGGGTGTGAGCAAGTCTCTTTATGGTCCTAACCTAAACCAATACGCCAGAGTTAAACCAACATCGGGTGCGACAAAAATGGTAAAGCGTATGTATTCGCAATATTATTACGCTATTAACTAACACCACCTGGAAGAAGGTGTAAATATTGTTAGGTTTGTATTTGTACCTAATACTACCTCTACATGAAAGCCAAGCTCCGCATACCCATGTCTTCAAATTCGTTTATATATATTTTCATTGTGGAGTGCATTCTACATATCATGTAGTTTCCTGGAGGGATATGGGAGCACTATAATTAGGAGGATTGATAAAAAGCAAAACGATGGTAATGTCACAGTATCCAAATGATCAGGAAAGTATCTGCACACGGCTGTTGATAACTTCATTAAAATATTAGCATATATTAGTTTTCTGTGGGATCCTCATATTCTCCATACTTTGTTTTGTTTTATTATGCTGCTGCTATTGCTATACTGTGTGCATTACCACCACTGACTAAGGCGAAACAACTTTTAGTGATATTATGCCTTCTATCTGTCCTAGTCCATCTACATTAACAACATACGCATTCAATTATGGATATTATGATGAATGCGGGGCAATGAGTGCAATGAAACGCTTTTTTAGTACATGTGAAACACCCTTATGCTATGATTCCATGAATTAAAGCTGGAGCTGATCCATTGACTAGCAATTAACATTAAGGATCCATTCAATCGACAAAACATACATACCATTCAAATTACTCATTTCATTGAAAGGTGAATTAGACTAAAATGAGAGTCGGTGGTGTTCATTTCTTCGCTGGCGCTCGCCGTAACTGTTTAGACATGCATATTGAGATGTTAACAAACAGTTTTCAAAAGGTATCATTCGTGAATTTGACTGACAAATGTAGTTTTAGGGATGCATCCATGCCATCGTCATCGCTAGTATGCCTTACAAATCCACACACATAACTATAACTGTCGAAGAGATACCTAGGTCCCAGCTATTAATTTCATATGAATCCATGTTACCAAGTATTAATATGAGAGAGAATGAGGTCAAAGTCCTGGAATGGAAACCTTCCTACACGAGCTCAAGTAGTATATTAATGTAGGATTTGAATGAGTGGTAGTTAGTAGTAAACGCGGCGCGCAACGACAACGATTGTTTTTGTGTTCCTTGAACCAGCTGCCTTTTATTGTATTGTTATATGGATTCCAGTTGATGTTATGACGTTCCAATCAAGAGCAATTTTCCTTTTCTTGTTTCAGCTTAATCCATCTACGTGAAGACCGTCGTACAGTATACTCAGTAATCAAGTTCAGTGACACGTGGTGTAAAAATACTCTAGTAAGAGTTCAGAAAAAGTCCTTGAAAACTATCCTGGAATATATATTCCATCTGCAGAAAGCCCATTTACAGTGAAGAAAAAAATGAGCGTCACGAACGAAGAAGTTAGCGGACCAGCTGGTAACATTGGCGGAGGTGGATCCACCCCACCGCCTACGTCGTCATCATCAGCACCAAATGCTGGCGTTTCGGCAGGGACTGGGACTTCCATGCATAATGGCCCTGTGTCTACATCAGCGATGACTTTACCAGCTTCCCAGTTTCTTCCACCCACCCCCGCAGCCACCAGCGTTCCATCTTCCGCATCGGGGAGTTCTGGAACTGGAGCGGATGATGTCGTAAGATGTGGCTATTTGAGAAAACTCAAAGGAAAGAAAAAGTTTTTCGTTCTGCGAAGGGAGACAGGCAACGATAAACCAGCCAGACTTGAGTATTACGACAAAGAGAAGAAGTTCCGTACTGGACAGCCTCCTAAAAAGTATGTCGTTTTGGATATTTTAAAAAATGCACGTAAACATGCTTGTTTCATGGATATGGTATATACGTAATGAATGAATGGAAAAAGCCATGAATGAATTTTCACCATTTCATTTTAGTTGAATGTCTGGTGGAAGCCCATGTAGAATGAATGAGTTTGACAGAAGCCTCAGGCCCAGTCTGCTTGGCTTCATACTACTTTGCATGTACCGATTACTGTGTACGTTAATTGAAGTTTTAACTTAAAAGTGTTTTTTTTTTCATTTCCTGTTCATTGTGAGTCGGTCCCGATGACGCTTTATTTATTATGCTAGAAATAGCTGTTCAGTGGCAAAAAAATTCATTCATATCAACTACCAAGTTGAGACTTCACATCAATAATAGGTATACTATGTAAAATAGGTTTACTAAATCCATCCGTCCAATAATACAATCAATACAATACTTGATATTCACATATTGATATGCAAATCGATTTGGTCATGCAAACTATTTGCCAAAGCACTAAAGACAGGGTCCATCTGTCTGCTCTGCTCAAATCTTTTTACAATTTATTTGGGTATCTTCCACGCAAGTTCCACGGGCCTATATATTTTTTCTTCTCCTAGCATTTTTGGCTGAGTTGCAAGTAGGACAAAAACACAATCTTACTGATCGCCAATCCCACGTCTGTTTCATGTTTGCATATTTTGGGTTTTCATTCGAAATACTTTGTTCCCCAGTTTATTATTTTATTGCTGCCATTTTCACCGTTTTTGTGCAAAAGGTATACTGACTGAGTATGTTAGCCTAAGAAATGGGCGTTTGAGTTGATTGATTTAGACAGGCATTAGACAAGTCTAACATTGATTGACTGGGTCAGCTACCTAGAAAAATAGGCATTTCATGACGCATGTGTTGCTCATCTAGGTATAAAAGCTTTTGCATTCCTCAATGAAATTCTTTTGGGTCGCTGGTCTCTATTTCGTCTAACCAAATAACACCGCATCCTGTATACTTGTGCAGGGGCGATTGTCCAATTACAAGTCTTTACTGCTGACTAGGGATTACTTTGATTAAATACATGACATGCAAGTACGTCTAGTCTGTATCTTGCTTGATGAACTGAAATTACTGTCTGGCTGCACCTTCCTTTTGGGCTTTCAAGTAAAGTCGTTCTGGTATGGGAAATTGGATGACAAATATTTGTTATAAATGTTAGGTTTAGACACAGGAAATGAATTAGAAATGAATATTTTGCTTTCTTATACGACGAATGAATGAATACAGGAAGAGCTAATTTAGACATGAAACTAAAAAGAAGAGGAAAACCTCATTTATTATTCTGTTTCGACCCGTGGATTGAATTTAGAGTTCAATGTTAAGAAATGCAACCATATAAAGACTGAATTGTGGAAAAAATAAAAATCCTATAAAAAATCAATGCATTAGTGAACAAAATTGAGGAAATCCAATCAAGCAAACAAGTCGATAAAATGTAAAGCATCTGTATGTCGCTCGTATAGAATACATACGCTTTATGTTATTGTTGTTTTTGTAACGGGCTTATATGATACACTGGTCATATAATGAGCATCTGACAAGCTGTTTTCTAGCTTGGTTCATTTGTGTCATGTAAATGTATGGGTACATCCAGGAGACTTGTATAGATTATAGACATGATGGCAAGGCAGGAGAGGCGGAGGTACTCAGCTAATGAAAAAATGTCAACGCATGGACTAACTCCAGACTCCATGACAAGCAACAAGTTTTATGTATTGAGAGTTTGAGAGTATCTTCAAAAAGTAGATATCACGTGGACGGGATGTGGACTCCTCACTTGTTGAATTATGCATTTTTGCGAAATAAAGTAGTTGCAACGGATAAGTTTTTGTAAGGCAAAACATTCCTCTTGAGAAATTCATCGGCAAAAAAGACGTAAACATATGCTCTGGAGGTGATGATGGCTCCACTGTAATCTACATCCAATTGGCGTAGCTCGTTATTATCGTAAGCAAAGCAAAACTCACTTTTGGTTGAATACTATAGGTTATATTGGGTTTAGGTATCTGTGTAAGATTAGAGAGAGAAAAAGATGTTTTTCGTGTATGGTCATATAAACTTACAGATTACATATCACAGCCATGTGGTGCAATAAGGAGAGGGTGAAATGTTTAAGTTGTTGCAGCGTGTAGAAAAACAAATTAAAAGTGGGATGGTCGTAACAAGCAAGTCCTGTGGTCAGCTGGAACGTTCCAGATCCACTTTATGGATATCTTTAAAAATAGTTTTGAAAATATAATCATTTAGACTTTCACAATCCCCACTTACATCATCAATGTGAGTTTTGTGATTTTCCCATCAGCTGGAATTTCAAAGGGAAATGGTGTGTGGTAGGTAACACGCAAAAGACCTGTTTTTCCTCCGTGATGATGACGAGGGTGTAACTTACCCGTAGCTATTACATTTCTCGTGGAAACCATGTTATGCAAAACCATTGATTTGATGCCCAATACGAACTAGTATTACTTTGCGATAGCAGTAATTTGAGGTAGTTTTAATGCACGTAGACAGGTAATCATGCATAGTTAAAACGTTTTGGTTTTTCCGTTCTTTTCATTTCAAGTGTGTGCATACTGTTTTTACATTACTCAGCAGTAGCAGCAATAAGCTGTGTGTATGCAAAATGTTGTTTTCACATGAGCAATATGAGCCACGTTTTGTTTTGCAATCGTTGAGAGAATGACGTTAGAAGCTTTTGTGTTTATTATACATTATTGATTCGCTATGTAGCTGTAGCTCGTCGTTTTAGAAGTGGAGTGTTGAAGTTGGGTTGGTAAACATGCTCACATGGCATGGTCTCTGGTCTTTTGCTATAGTACGATTATTTTTGTTCACGTCGACGGATGCGGGACGATCAGGGTCACACGAAAAAATTATGCCTTTATGAGAACGTGCAACTACGTCGTAGCGAAAGGTTTTAGACTGCATTGCTGCTGAAAAGGAAGCCCAATGATGCATTATGAATCCTCGCGTTTTTTCCACTCAGAACAACGCAACTTCACTTTTTGTGTAACTTTGCTTGCAAAATTATTAGTCGGTGATGTATCGTTTTTTGGTGTTTAAGTAGACTTAAGTTTTTGGATCTCTGCGAAAAGGATCGAAAACGATACAGTATGCATGTACACTATGAAAAGCAATAACACAAAAATTAATGTCTTTTCTGCCATGCTTCACCATTCACCAATACCATCTCCCTTTAAATGCCCATATAGAACGCACATGAAGTGTTTTAGTGGCTTTTGTTAGAACAATAAAAATAAACTTTTTGTATGTATGAATGGTTGCTTATTATTGTGTTTATATTGGTTGTGCGCTTTCATGTACGTATGCTATTTCTGTGTGCACCGTTTTGTTTTTATTCTGCATTGCATACTTGCAATTGGTGCAGAGGATACAATTGAAGAAAAAAGCCGAGGACTTCAGAAATGTTATTTACTACTTTGCTGCAAAAAAGTGGGGTATACAGTTAAGTACACGCTCAAGCAATGCAATATTACATCTTATTATACTGGCTTGGTTTTGAGATGTGCAACTTTTGCAAGGTAGACGTTAAAGCGATATGTGCATAGGTAATCCAATGGTGATGCGTTGGGATGCCATGTGTAATAGGTACTCGGGGTTTAGGTAGCGTTGTTTTTCTCCTTTTTCTGAGAGTCCATGAGAAGTTTGATCGGATTGGTACAAAAGCCATAATATGGTAGTACACACGTTGTTGTTTTTTGCGCTTGCTGACGAATCGCAAAATGCAATCGTGTTCAATACTCTCGATACGAACGAAGTTTTTACAAGGCATTTCATGTTGTTTAACCTATTTTGACGTGGAATGTGGCGTGCTTCTGCTGTTTACGAGGATTGCCAACGGAATACTTAATACAAAAATATTCCGCTTAGGGTAAAACAGTAAATAATAATGTATCCCCTTTGAATCTCATCTTTACCACTTGGGAAAGTAAATAAATAACACGAATTATCTAATCAACGGTTAATAGTTGATGAATGAATGATGAGTACCTTAAAATATGCTTAACTGAGTACAACAGCAAACTTCCATTTTTATGAGCCTCTCCCCAATTAGGTTTGTGGTTTAAAAGGGTATTTATTGCTGTTCAGATGGGTTCAATATCTTCAAGACAAATGAAATTGCAACGCTAACGTTTTTTATGGATTTTTTGGTTTGCAACTTGCAGTCGTTAATTCCTCAAAGAGCACATGGGATGCATCTGCCTCTGTTTTGTGCCATGTTCATAAAACTGCAATCCTGATATTCCTGATGAGATTTGCGCAAAACGTCTTGCACATAGTTTTAGTTGTATGCAATATAGGAGATGTGGTATGTGATAACGTCGTAGAATTCCCAACCTTTTAAAATCCATCGGTATTGCGCTAGGTCACATAATAGATAGTTTTCCTTATAGATCATGTTCCATGTTTGTTTGGAATGACGGCGTTCAGTGTTCGGTATTTTCATTATGATATTTATTTGGAATGTATGTGGGATTTGAAGTCTTTGAACTTCTTGCCATGCATTTGCAAAGTATTTTTTAATACTACCAATTTTAGTCGTTCCTCAACTCCTGTAGCATCTTCGTCTTGCTATATGATACGGTAATAGTCTTTTTATTGGGGTTCACTGCTCATTCCATTTTTTATGGTTTTCGTTTTGCCATTATGAGTTTACTCACTTTTTCATGGGTTCCTCACGCATCTTTACGTTTTCCTTTGATGAATTAGTAGTAGTGTAAGTGCCAACGTTTTTCATCTCTCTCGTGGTGGTTCACAAATTTTATTGTCGAGTTTTTAGCTTTTTCCCTCTGCCATGTTTTAGGATGCAATTGCACCGCATCTGTGTGCAGTTTGTAGGTATATGTACTTTTTGTAAGGGTGTATGCCTTTCTTGTGTAGATCGGCGAAGGCAAACGCATAACTGAGGCATTTTTTCATAACAATGGGGTATACGCCGTGAGGATTTTTTTTTGTGAGGCAGTTACCTTTTAGTCGTCTTCAACATGGATCTCATTGCGAGAATTTAAAAAGAGAACTGCCGAAATAATCGGCATTTAATATGGGCTTCTCCGTCAGCTTAGGTAGGAAAAAGGTACGTAGGAAAACCAGAGATAAAAAGAATGTTTAGCTCAAAATGAAAAAAGCTCCTGTAACGCGGGTCTCTGCACGTTTTTGTTACAGTACGTGAGAGAATTGTGTGTTTGGGAAGGACCCAACAAAGTACATGTTGAGATATTTCATGGTTCCATTTTTTCCTCACCATCATCTCATGTTTTTCCTTGTATATGGGGATCTTTTTGATGTTAAACAGGAAAGGTAAAAAAAATGTATCGAGAAGAGACTCAAGAAAGAGTGGTGATGAATGAGAGAGAGGATGTATAGATTTTTTATTTTTTGTGGGGAAGGCAGACATTTTGAAAAGAAAGCACAAGGTGTGCAGCATTCATTGTTGTCTTTTGTATTTAAGTGTTTAGAAGTTCAAAGGGAAAAAAATAGGATGATGTGCAATAGAAAGAAAAAATGTGCATCTGGTATTCAAGCCAAAGATGTAGCTTTTTTTCTCATTTCCTATAATCATATTAATAATATTGTCAGTTGATTTTTTGAGACAACTAGAAATAGATCAGGGATGTAATAAAAAGTGTATCTGGGGACCATCATGTATTGAAGGCAGAAGGCAAGGTCAACTTGAAATAGATTTATGACGGATAATTTCTTTTTGTAAAAGAGGAAGGAGTGGGGTTTTCATGTTTTCTTCAAGACTGGGTGTTGGGAAACTTTACCCTTCGATCCGAAGTGGGGTCTAATTCTTTATAGTGCATAGATATCGCTCGTTGATATTATAAGGTATATCGTCTTTAGAATCAGAGCAAAAGTTAACCTTTCCTCTGTTAGGCTGATTGTTATGTTGCACAATATGTTTCAGTGGGATGCAATACATTAGATCTTTCTTTGTTGATTTCTCGAGAAAGGTGTAAAAATGCAGGGGATTCCAGCCTGTGTTGCTGTATTCTATTCATTTTATTTTTATTTTTGATTTGATGTTGCAATGACCCGGCTCGCAATGCCAAGATTTATAATCTGGGACAGATGGCAATTGAATAGAAACTTTTAGGGGAGGTTGAGCTCGGAATATTTTCTAAGAATCCTTATCCTTACGGCACCATGTGGAAACGTCGTTTTCGGAGTTGTCGCAGGAAAAAGCTGAATTAGATTTTTTGTATGAAGTGGATATATTTTTGTAGGAAAGCGGAAGCAGCATTAATTCTTTCATCGCAGCAGCAATGTTTATCGTTTGCAAGTGAAACCGTGAACGAATTTAGATAGTGTGTGCCCACTATCATTTCGTTTGGCAGCCAGCCTGTACATATGTTTGAAAACAAACGGTAAATGAGTCAACTACATTCCAATCTTGCTTGATCAGCCGTGGTATTCAAATCGTATGCCAGTGTGTGGATCATGCCAGCAATTACGCTGTATTTCCCAGTTAATTGGAGAAAAACACTAACACCGATTGTCACTCCCGGTGACACTCGTTTTCGTTTTTACTTTTACTTACGAAAGGAGCACCATATGGGGTATTTAACCTCGACTAGAACTAGTAATAATAGGCCTTTCACTAAGCACAAGCACATTTACTGATTAGTTATTGCACCTGTCAAAAACTTACGTTTCTCGTGTCAACTTAAATCGTAGTTTGAGGCTAAAAATGTGTTTTCTAAAAAGCTTCACTTTCAATAGAAGAGAAGCTTTCATTCAACCTCCTAGAATAAATCGAAGGTGTCGTGTGGAATGATAGTCATGCACTTCTAAATTTAGGTAAATAAATGCATGTTTACATTGAAACTAAATGTTACTCTCATGTGGGGCATGTGATGTTTGTTTTCTTTGACAGCACGACGTATGCATTTGCATTGTGAATGTGTCTTGTATTTACAGGAATTTTTATGGGATTATAGCACATGTGTCACCGTCATCTGTCCTTTTCCCTCATGGAATGACCTTTCCTTGTGTACATGATATTTTTTAGATTGTTTTTTTGTTGTTGAAATATGGAGCGTGTGCGCTTCTCTAGAATTGCGGTGGATGCATGTTTTTGTGCAATTTTCGATGTCCGTGTGCGCCTCATTTATTCACTTTCATCATCCCCAATGAAATAAACAGGGAAGAACTCGTGCCTCGTATGTTTCCTGTTAGAGGAAAACCAACACTTTTTAGTCCTGCAACTTCAATTTTCGCCCTAGTTTCCTTAATATAAGGAGCTGTAGCGCGGACTGTTTTTTTCTCGTCTAATTTTAACACCTCTCCATGAGCACACGTTTGTGGTTGCCCTTGCCTTGAGAGGTGATGGCGATGGTAAATGCCTTCGTACACTCTGTTGATGATGATGATATATGCGTTTGAGATGGTTGATTTGGTAGCTCAAATTCAGGATTATATTAAAGCAAAACGAGATGATCAACAACGTGTGTCGTCATCAATCTCTAATCATGCGTTTTACTCACTACACACTACACACACAATACTCTGTAAAAGTGTTGCTCGCTGCATTGCAGTAGGTAGATGTATAGTGTTTTTGTGTCAACCACAAAGCGAGAGATTTATGTAGGCAGAGAGTAGTGATTCAATGAGAATGTGAGCAAATATGAGAGAGAACTATATGCATATGAATACAAACACTTGGTGTGGCCTGCCCCTCGCTATTATTCCCAAGAAGACGTCACATGACGCTGACGCTGTGAGTTGATATAGCATTCATGAAAATGCCCCACATGACATGGAATACAACAGCTTAAAACTGCTGCGCATCTTGTTAAATATGCTGCAGTGTGCTCGGCTGAAAAATTATTTGGATTATTTAGGCATGTCATGGTCTTGTTTTTGTTAAGATATGGAATATCATATCGCTCGGATGTGGGGCTCGTTCCTATTATTTTAACCCCATGCATCTCGCTCGTGTGGAACTGTGCCGTATCCATATAAATTGAGTTGGATTACACACAGGTATACGAACTAACTTGTGTCATTCTCTGGAAGAGAAGAAAACGGATGGAATCACATGACGTCTTGTGACATTCAACGAAAGGATTTACTTGACCTTCAACTGTTTTTTAATAGCAGTGCATATGTCATTAGAATTAGATGCCCTGATGATAACTGCATGGGAGCGGGATTAATTGAGACTTGAAATTGAATTGTGTTCGTTCATCTGAAAGGGCTTCAGTCAGTTCAGAGGCTGGAAATGACATTGGCTTCATGATGTCACATGTATAAAGGTAAACAGGGTTCAAGGCAAAATGACGAGTTTGAAATGAACGTAGCTGAAGTAAAATGGAGAATGAATAATAACAATTTTCTAGGAATTACGTATACAATGTTTGACAATACTTCATTTCATGTGCCATAATGGTACGGCTTGTTTACCACAGATACCAAATATCCTGTTTGACCCATGCATCCAAAGTAATAGTAATAATCATTGCATCACTCATAACTGGTAAGTTTTATTTTTGTTACTTGCCCTTACTTGTTGCAATTTGGGACTGCCACAGTGAAGTTGTTATTTTCTGTGGTAGTCGCAGTCGCCCTCTCCCTTTCTCAGAACTTGGAGGCTAACCGCCCTTCGCTTCGTCGGAATATTTGTCAATAACAATATCAGGAAGGAATACACGTAAATAATAATAACTTGATGCTCAGTTAAAGCATGCAAGCGTGTTGCCCACTTTACCGTGGATAAAAAAGGAATTGAATTGCCAGTTGCGACATGCTTTTCACGATCTTGTCTCGTGATATGCTAAAAACTTCATACGAAAAATCCTTGAAGCTTTCATCGAGAGCGTTTTATACATGGAGGGAAAGTCGTTAATCTTTAATTTCACCTCAGAGTGCTTTATCCTTCGTGGAAATTTTATTTTCGAATTATTTATGGAACTTTGTCGTTTTGTTACTTTGTCACTTACCAGTACCAGGCAGGTAAACATTTTTGGGACAAGAGGTGGATTGTTTTTTTTGGGAGATTCAGTTCATATGAATATGAATACATTAAATACTTTTGGTACAACCTCAAGAGGTCTGACTGAATGTCTATTTTTTCACAGAGCAGAGGGGATATAATGCGAGTCAAGTGTTTTTTATAAATATGGTTCTGCTATACTCGGTAATAATTCATCCAGTCATCAGATATAAATGTGATTGACGCTGACTTGCTGACGTCATCAAGACTTCACAGAATCTGTTTCAATTATAGCATTAAATAATACACCTTTTTATTCGTAAACAACTTTCCCCAGGCGATACCGCTGATTCTACTGATATGACAAAAGTATTCAACGGAATGATGAAAATTATGGAAATGTTGCGTTATTAGTTGTCACAAACAAATAAATGAAGTGTCTTGTTGAGATGTGGATGTGATATGATGGAGAGATATATAAGCACAAAACTATATTGGAGATTACTCGATGAATACATCATTACGAAATGGTTTGTTTGCGTGTGTGGCTTGAATTCGTAATGAAGTGTAGGATTGGTCTCTGTACTTTAACCCTCCCTCCCTCCTTGTCAAAGATATTGAAAATAATCGATAAATGATGATGTTATTGTGACTTGTCATTGTCGTTGTGATGTGTGTTACTTCATAAAGACTTTTTGTTCCATTAACCTAACCTTTTGGTATCAAGCCTTAATAATCTTGTGACGAGAAAATTATGATACTACTATATACCCAGAGACCTACTCCGTGCGGCTCCCTGGCATGACCAATTTAGGTTAATCAAATTAAACCCCCTTCGACATTTTGGGTGCGTCACTGTCACTCGAATAAAATGGCATGGTGTGTGTGTGTATTGTTTTTTCAAAAAATATAAACAATGAGGGACGAGGGAGAAACAATGGGGTAGAACTGTACCAATTAAGTGTGTTTGTTAATGGCTTGATGGTCAAAAAGATAAAATGGCTGAGTACGCCACTTTAATTCATTAACTTTTGTTGTAAGCAGAGGGAATGTGCGACTGAGGGGAGAGAGATACAGACTACAAGTTTACTTTTCTTTTTTTTTGACAAGAAGCAGCCTGTGTGTTTGTCAGCAGGAAGCGTGCGCTTTAAAGGATAATAGTCACGCTGAAGCGATTCCAGAAAATGGATGTGAAAATCCGCTTACCATATAGATATACTGCAAGGTTGGCAATGCCAAATTAGTAAATATGCGGTGAAAAGAGGAACAAACGGAGAGAGAGAGAGAGAGAGAGAGACTGTGATTACAGCTAAAAATAGCTTGAGACAGGATTATGCAGCTCTTTTATCAGTACTACTGCACCATGCCTCTGTTCTGAAGTTCTGACTAGGTTGGTTTACTTTCGGAGACTTTGGTTTGGTTGGTCATTAAGGTGGAAATTTTTGCTGTAGTCTATTTTCGTAATGATAGGTATGTCCCATGTCCATGACACTTTACTAGTACAGCTCTCGGTTGAACAGTATTTGGTCTATTGGTTGGTACTTGGTATACTCAAAGCTGTGCGTATAAAATGACTCAGCTTGAAGCGAAAGCATATATGTTTGACGAAAACGTGGATCGAGAGGGCCATAATGATATTACTTTTATCGGAAGTGGGAGACGGTGTTTTGGTGCAAAACTGACGATTCCGACTTTATTACCAGAGTGAGTGAAAGCAAAGGACACATTAAGGGGGTAGCAGACATTTTTTTGCCCTTCTCCTTCAGATCCTGGTTGAGATAAGTTTTTTTTTCAAAACTATAAAAAAGCCGCTGATGTCATGCTCTAAGAGAGGCTATCTAATGGGTAAGATCAAGTTGACGACGTCGTGCCTGTTACATGTCTAATTCGGTACGGTATGACTATATACAGTCGCTCCTACTGTCTAACAATATGGGTCAGAGGCCGACTGTCCAAAATATTATGACATCGATATTGAACAGCTCAACTGCAGCATATTGCACTGAAGCTGAAGCTATAGTTGGTTTGTAGGCGTGCATAAAATGTCTTTTCGAATTGCGTTGCAGACAGTTACTGTTTACCAACGGTGCTATATGTGGTGTGGTATATCACGGGCATGGGCATTAACGAAATATATAGGTATGCAGGCTGGCAGACAGGTCATTTATCAGCCGGTGTGTACATCTGAATTTGTTTCGGTAATGAACAAGGATAATTTTGACTACTGTTCCTGGCAATCGGCACACCACCGCCGTCGCTCGCGATTGCCAGAGAATTATGACAGTTACATGAATGATGAACCCGGTAGAGAAAGCGAGGATGGTGACGATGCCATTGATGTTTATCTGATCATCGGATGTTTAGACAGATTTGCTTGGTTGAATCTGCTACTACTACTACTCTACCTCGTGATGCTATATGTTCGCAAAGAAATTGTTGGCAGGGGGTAACAAAGCGTCATTTTCCCTAACGATGTAGATGTTGACAAGAGCCCAAAGACGAAGGTGGATTCCAATTAGGTTAAGGTTTGACGAAGTGGACGCATCCTAATACTTAAAATAAACAAGCTTTCCAAGTTCTGGAAATGCTCGACCTACCTAATGTAGGTAGGTTTCCGTAAAATAATATTTGTTTACCCAAGTCATTGGTTGATTGGAGTGTAATGTTGTACTGGATGAGAATGATGATGTGCCAATTGCTGCCCCGTCCATTACATTGCTGTTACGCAATATTAGCAAACACTCGGGCTATTACTTTGCTTTTGATTTTATCAAGGTAGTCGACCATGAAAATGAAAAGTGTCAGAGGCGCAGATGGAGATTCCGCGAAGCGAAATGTGAAATCAGAGTATAAAAACTAGAATTACAATCAGAGCCAGGCTATCCAGAGGCGGATCTTTTCTTTTACCTTGCAGATTTTTTTCACGAGATATATACACCATAAAATGTTTTAATATTAAATACTCTCTTGCCTTGCTCATGACCTTCGAAATGGTATGGGTTAATTTGCAATAGGTAGGTAATTGTGAAGCAGACAACTACATGTTCCTAACATACATGTATTACGTCTGTTTGAGTTTAGAAAAAAAAATGTTGCCTTCACCTTCATAACTTTTGTATTGACAGAAAGTAGCAGAGTGATTGTCAGAGAACGGCAGTTTTATTTAATTTATGTGATTATGCAAATCGGTAAACATAATGGATCCGACTGGATCAATGGCAGGAGCCAGGTTTAAGTTTAACTTTTTTGCGCAAAATTACATGTGTTCAGTTTCACTTTGAGCGAAAAGTCGTAAAACTGGATGAGTGACGTAGGTATATTCCTCCATTTTGCTCGTCATATCGATGCATATGGTTAAAACTTTCGCTTTAATCAGAACAGGATCTCAAACGCTACAGCCAGCCCAATTTTTTTGTATTGTATTTTATTCCAAAAGGAATACAATATGTTGAAGTTGTTGGCTAGCTTGGTTTATAGCCACCTTACCATTCCAACCTGCTCTTTGAAATGTAATAATACTGACAATGTGAGTGATGCATCTGACGTGCACCCCGACAACCTTTTTTCCAGTGAAGGTCTCTGGGTAAACGGTCGTCACATATTTTGGGCGTTGATGATAATTCACCAAAGTATGTTGTGGAACGGATTCACTAGTAAAAATAGTGCAGTTTTTTGAACAGTGGTAGGCATTGGATTGGGAACTGTACGTGTTACCTAATCGGGTGAGCCTAATGTTTTACGGGTTTTACGTAACCAAGTGGCGACTGACGGAATATCTGCGTAAAATAATCTACATTTTTTCTGTCTCTCGCTTCGGATATCTTGGTTTAGTTTATAGATAAAATGACTGCAATTGAAGCAGGCTTGTGTATGCTCACATCAGTATCGTGATATTGGTTAACTGGGCTGAACGGAGAGATGTTACATTTGAGCTTCTGCTGCTTCAACACAGATTATTTTTATGTAGTCGCCCATCTCTTTACTGGAATTTCACAAGACATGTTTACAAGTTGTACTGCACTCTCCAAAAACCACACAAAGCCTTCACTTTTTTACCGACCCGTATTCCAGCTTTGGCTCATACTCGTGATAACATTGTAGTTTTGTGCTTGGTGTTTAGTAGTTTTGTTGTTTTGCTGGCTGCTAATTTTGCACCGTCGCCACCATGTCGGCTCCACTACCAGTTACCAGTCCATACATTCCATACCTACTTACGTGAATTTTCACAGACTCAAAATGTGTTGTAACCTTAAGTTCTAGCGTTTCAACTACAATTTTTCTTATAGCTAGCCTAATGCAATGCATTGTACTTTTCTAAATGAACTTGTGTGCATGGCTCCGCATCTCTATGCATTTTTCTAGATGTACTCATCGTGAACAAGGATTACATTTAATGGTTTCATTTTTTTCATTTCTCTAAGCTCCCCACTTGTTTTCAACTTTGCATCTACTGTTATTGGGTTGGGATCTGTATTCTTTAGCTGAAAGCATTTTTCGTTAAAAAAAACAAGCCACGGCAGTTTTCTATTCATTTGGGATGTATGTGAGCAGAAAGAAATCAGCTTTTAAACGTCAAAACAAGGTGGTATCCTAGAATCTATACTCAAAACCAAGGAAAAGATGCGCTTTGTGATACCGTCTTGTGCTTGTTTTCCCCCCAGAAAATCTATTTTCCTTGTGGTATTGCATATGCATCACACATACTAAATCTCTCTGGCATTATCAAATGTGGTATGTCTTAAAAACCGCTAACAATCTTGTAGGTAGACACTGTGTGGCTGTGTGTGCAAAGATTGGCTTGGCACTTCTTGAAAGATTGAAAAGGAGAGGCAAACATGTTCACAGGTTTTTCTCCCAAACTGTGAACTATGAGTATACGAGATGGAAATGTATATTTTCGGAGAGATAGATGCGATAACTGTCTTCCTCAACAAGACGTATTTATGTGAGAGTTTAAATGGCTTATTCCTCCTTGTTGGTGCATTCATCAAACAATTTTTTTGGCTGTGCATTCTCATGTGATTGTCTGCTTTTCCCTATCCTCATTTTTGCTGATTTGGGTTGGCTAAGGTGAAAAAAAGATCCGCCAAGGAAGTTTGTGAAACTTGAAAAACAAATTAGGTGTGGGTATATATGTATTGGCATGGGGTTTCATGATTCATCATTTGTTGTTTCTAATCCTCCCTCCCGGTTTGCCGTTCTCTCCGCTTTCCTCCAAGAGACCGTTGCCTTTGTACGTACGTGTTTATTACGACTTAAAATAAATCTCGAAAATGTGAAAATAGTTTTTGTTTACGTTTGTCCTCTGCCAAGAAATTTATTTCAGCACAGGAGTAACTTGAAACCAGACCAGGATTTTTCGTGATGATACTGATGATGCTCTTCTCTTGTCTGTCGAAGCAGGACTTTTTTGGAGCTTCAGGGTGAACAAATTTTTTTGAGTTACTGGGACTCCTAAAATTAGCACCTCTTTCCAAGTGTACAAAACCTGTTCATTTTTCAATTAGAGTTGTCGTATTCAGTCCTCATATCTCTCCAAAATAGGTGCATAGCGTAACACTAACAGTAACGGTTTGCAACAATATTTCCGTCAACAATACCACAATCTGATTGGTTATGTAAAAACGCGTCATTGCAACCGAGGTGTCGATCAAATCGACTTGCATCACGTATTGTTTATTCGTTCTGAAGGTGACTTGCGTACCGAACTTGCACTTGAGTAATCAAAATGCGAAACCAACGTAGACAAAAGGTTTCTATATTGATTGTGATGGAAAACCGAACACAAAAGGTAACATCATTACCTTCCACAACTGCATCCATTTTATCCAATAGTTGGATGGACTTGGACGAGGAAAAATATGACAAGCATGATATTGCACTATGGCATCTTTAGTCGTTTTCAAAGCTGCAAAGCATACATAGGTACCTATATAATGTAAGCTATTGGCTTTTTTTCTTTGATGGTTTTTGCAAGTACAGACTCTCTCATTCGTAGCTGCTGGGTGACCTTGAAAGTGATCATGACATGGCGATGGTGATTTTTGCCATACGGCTTTTGATTGCATACCAGACAGTCCATCTTTTAATTCTGGTGCACACAACAGGCAACATAAGTTGACATGATGCGCTTACAAAATATAATTTAATTCGGTTGCTTTAATAGGCGGTAGGCAAAACACAGTCAAACTTTTGATTGGCTGGGCTCTCTCCCATTTTTACTTGTTTGCAAATCTGACAATGTTTTTTTATAGGTTGCTCATATCGCAATACATTTTCTGATGCAAATAATAATATCGCCAAGTGAGATGATACGAGGAAAAGATAACATGTTGGAGATGAGATGTTTTTGTGCAGAAAAATAAATGTTATTCAATGTGTTTTGATATCTCTCTCGTACCTTCTCTGAATTCTGGGGAAGCAAAGCTTTGCCCAGTTTTATTAACTGTATCTTTGTTTTTCAAGATAGAACTGTAAATCTCAATGGGGTTGCGTTGGCCGTGATTAAGTAGTTGGAACTTTAACGTTGTTTTTACAAGATTATAATTTTTTGGCTATTGCGAGATAAAAAATAAAGAAAAAATCACTGTGTAAGGGATTATATTTTCAGATTAGTTTTTTTCAAGTCTCGGCCAAACTGGTAAACATCCTGTGAAGATGATGAGATTTCCAAAAAATAAAAAATACTGCCTATTTTGTAGGCACTTAATTCTCACGTAGTGCTTTGATGGTCTCTTAGATGGAATAAGTTAGGTGATGTATTTCCTTACATAGTTTTGATGTTGTAATGAGTTATTCTCGGAATTTTGTGCTTTATGTTTTCTTCCAAAACAATTTTGAAGGATTTCGTTTACTGCTGAATGAATTTGGAGGGTAGGGTACAATAAGGTAGTAATGGGGTAGTTTGGGTTTTTTTTATTACAAATCACCTTGAAAATAGAAGTAGATAAAAGGAGAAAAGATTTTTTATGGAAAATAGGTAATGAAAATATTTCTCAATATCCGCGAGCCTTCATTTCAAAACATGAAATTCGTGATTAAAGTAATATGTTTTGGATTACAGTCTGGAAATGATTTCCTTTTTCAGATTTCAGTTGAGCAATGCATAACAAATGCGCATATATCTACCTCCACGGTTTGTGTCTGGGTTTGCACGTAAGCTTGAATCAATCAACGTTGAAGTTGAGAGTTTAGCGCAGAAAAGTATTAAATGTAATTTTAACTAATAACTTTTTACAGCTGAGAACTTCCATTATGTACATCTGTTGATAGTGATTGTATATAGATTGTGGAATGGATTTTATAGTTGCAACGGATGACTGAGCAATGTATATTTTCTTGAGAAACTTTTTTTGCATATGGGTTAAATATGAAGCGATGAGGTATATGCTCGTGGTGTTGCATGTTGTGTTTGTCTGAAAAATTATTGAGAAACTTTTCACCTTGGTTCTTATGCTGATTATTCGTAAAATTTCATGATCATGATCATACGCAATACACAACGTCTTTGGTGTGGTAGAAGGATGAATGAGGTAACAAAATGGGAGTATATCCATGTGTCTACGCCGCAGCCACATCATATCTTGCGCTTCAAGCTTCAAGTGAGAGCTACTTAGGTACTCCAAGAAATACAGAATGTGGTTGTGGTAGAATGAGTGTAATGCTTATGTGAAAATAAATATGAATGTTGAATGTATTTTTGAATGTATGAAAAAAGAAAATGAGCCAGGGTGTTTGCTTTGTGTGCAGTGAAATGTGAACCAAACTTGTGAAACTGAATCCCTGCTGTACATGTGTTCAAAGAGGAAAACACTTTTTTTCGGCCACTACATACTTGTACAGCAGGAAACTGAGACTGGTCTGCATGTTTATGAATTAAAAGGGGAAAAATGTGTGGAAAATGAGTTGTTTTTTGTGTGATGATAAATGATGATGAAAGGGAAGAGCGGATGAAAACTTATCACTTATCATGTTTTTTCCGGTTGTTTTTTTCAGGAGCATTGTTCTCAAGGCGTGCTTCAACATCAGCAGAACGGACTCCAAATGCAAATACTCCATAGCCCTGCACACCCACAATGACTGTGTTCGAATCGCGATGAGCAACGAAGACGAGATGAATGACTGGCTGAGGGTGTTGAATTCCCTGGCAGGAGAGGAAGAAGATCAAGTCGACAACTTACCCCAGAGTGCAAGCGTGAAACCTCACTTTGAGCACATTTGGCTGGTTACCGCGTTGAATAAGGGGCTTGGTAGCAAGGAAAATATTATCGGTCCTTATCGACTCTGCTTGACGTCGAAGGAGGTGACGCTGCTGAAAGTGGGAGAACATGATGGACGCAACGGAATAGTCAAATTTCCCGTAAGTTTTCTCCACATTCATTCATAGAAAATATATATAGCGTCATCAGCATCTGAGCACCACAACCAGATAATATTCTCGGTGATTACGATAGACCTAATGAGTCTGCTCTTTTTCTTTGTAAATTGACATCACCAGCAGGATTGAAAATGTATTGGGAAATGATATGATTTCGCTGAAAAGGCAAATTTATTATGAATGAATTCACAGTGGCAAAGACTGCTTTTTGATAACATGAAAAGCACTAATTATATTTTGCACAGTCGTATCCCAACTGACGTATCGTATCATACTAATTAGCCAAATATTGGTTTATCCATAGCCATATTTACCACGTTGGTGTGCGAATTGGTAGTATTGAACGTATTGCCTAAGCTAAACCACGGTAAACACGCCACAACCAGGCATCCTCTTAAATGAAAATTAATGATATGTGGTTAATTGACCGTAATACCGTGTTAATCGAACCAAATAATAAAAGTCCGCATTTGCGGTTTCTTTAAACTAGATTTCCTTTTTGTGAACAGATAAATTGTTGGATTGCCGTCAACTCGAGTAGACTGAAGAAGAAAATTTTTTGTTTGTTTGAATGACATTCTCTCTAATACGTCATTTTACATGTCTGGTTGAATATAAAATCTGGGAAAACCTTTGCAACTTGAAATGATCCCAGGGATATACTAATTCAGGATATTTTGTATTACAATGTGGCTTTTTTGTTTAGTGGAATTAACACATTCAACTACAGATAATGTCAGATGCTGATTTTAACCTGACACCCATGTTTATATATTATGATTGAGCGATTATTTTCCCCGAAATGTATACCGGATTTGTCATTGAAATTGTATCATTGTACAAACAACGTATGCGCGTACCTATTTTTCGCCTGTCGTACTAGTTCACACAATGAAACTCGTATGAAAAATGCATTTTTTTAATGCCGCGCTTATCACAGTAGATATCATTGCGTTGTTATCAAACCCGAATATGTGGAAAAGTGGTGTTGTTGTGGTTGTGGTATATTATGCTGGTGTAGCATAAATTCGATTAGATAAATACCAAAATGAGCTTGAACGAGTATTTTACAAAAACTGTCTTTGTTGTGTTACGCAGTTAAGCGTCATCCGGAATGTTTCCCATGATGCGACGTTTGGATGCTTTTTCCACATCGAACTAGGTCGTGTCGCCCCAACCGGCCCTGGACTTTTGTCGCTGAAAACGGAGGATAATAATATTGCCCAAAATATTGCACCTCCTGATTCTCAAGTAAGTGTAAAATATGTTGTTTTTTGTTAAATGTCTTCATCAAACTCTGAAATTTTGCTACTAGATTCACCTCACGGCATATGCATCGCATTTTGTTATATCAGATTGTGAATTCCAATACACAAATCACTACGTTGAGCCCTCTCCAATTTACCTTATAAGGGTTGACTTAATGGAAGCCACTGTAATTGAATGTTTGAATACACTTGTAGTATGGCGATCACAAAAAAGTGTGGTGGTGGTGGAAGTGCTTTTGCTTCTCTTTTTACATTTCGCTATGTTAACACACAAACCACAACCAGAGGGAGTTGTTCCTCCTACTCGTCATATTACATTGGGCTTTCATCTAGCCTGCCTCCCACTTTCATCCTGTCACATTGTCAAAGAATCAACAGATTAATTAAAAAAAGAAAAGACAGCTGCTAATTCAGTTTGGAGCTCCTTTTGGAAAGAGCATTAGGCGGAATGTGTTTTTCCTCTGGTAATTTACTTACCTGATAGTAAAAGGTTTGTGGTTGACGGAGGCTGAACAAACTCACAAAAAAGTAGGTAAAACGAAAATCCAACCACTTCACTTCCCAAAGCTACCAATTAAGCCTAATCTCGTAGCGAGTTCATACCGGATATTTTGGATGTAGATTGTAGACAAGTAATTATTGAGGATATAGGGAAAAGCATTCAATGAACCTTCATGTTTCCTCCCTTGTCACATCATCCATAAAACCAAAGAATCTGAGGGATTCTATATTTAGCTTTGACGAAATCTTTAAACAATTTAATAGGAAACAGATCTGGTGAGGAGACAGTTCATTTTTATTGTCTTCTCGAAGAACAATGCTCACATTCATAAAATGACTGGCGACAAACGCAAAATCGAATGAGAACCGAGTGATATCCAATTTCCACCAACAAAAAATGGAAAAACCTGTAAAAAGTCGCGTGTACCCATAAAAACAGTTTTTTCGGTGTATCTCTAATTCAAACACAGCGTCATTTCGTCAGTGGGTCATATCCCTAATAAAAACAGAAAAAAATTTGGCACAACGAACGAAAATAAACCTGCTTCAGTATTCGTCACACCTCATATGTATGTGATGCGATGGGGAGCGCGGCGTGTGTAAACAGTTTTTGATCACTTCCTTTCCTCATTTTGACCTTATCATTCAGCTGAAAATAAACGTACCTGAACTTATTACCACCTCGTTTCGGCTCGTGTGTGTACAAACAAACTTGTGAGCGTCTTGAAAACATCCTTCATACTAATAAGTAGTAAACAAACCAGTGGTAACTAGTAGGATATGGTGACATTCAGGTAGTTAAAAAATTGTTATAGGATATGCGAGTTTGAACTGCATTTATACATTTGTACTTAGTAATTTTGCCTTTTGAGACTGGTGTCGTTAGCTAACGCTAAAATGCAGAACAAGAGCGGTAAAGGATATGTGGTGATGTCTCTACGCATAAACTGCAAACAAAGCAAGTATCCTCGAAAACGTGTCATCAACAGAGTAATAAAAAAAGAGACAGCAGAGTACAAGGTAGCGAGCAAGATCATTTTCAATTTAGAATGAATGTTGTTTGTTGTTTACCAAGCATAAGTTAAATTCAACGAGCACACGTATCCTCTGAGCTCATGCTCTGTATACATGATTAATATTTTGGGAGATGTATACTTTAGTTGATATTTTACTAAGGCAGAATGTATGTTGGAGGGTTAAGTAAACCGATTGAGCAATATGATTAAAGATTGCCATCGCAGGTTAGATATTTTGGATTCGAATCAGATTCTCATCCCATAATTTTATTCAAAAGAAGAAGCCGGAGCTACACGTAATGCAATAAACATACGAGTTATCAATCCTCTGCACAAAAGAACACAACTTTTCCTTTTGGCAAAAATAAAATACTTCATGTGATACAGATGAGGATGATCTTGTTAAGAGGTTTGTTTACTTGTGCATTTTTTTTTTGGAGAACGAGTTCATTTACTGGGTATATAACACGCAGTATAGTGACCTTGTCTGCTTAGATAATGCCAGAAAGATGGGGATCATGATGAGAGACTAGCTGTTTCTTTCAATTATTATGCCGTATTGTTTCTCGGATCATAATGTGTGTTGTAGAATTGTAAACTGTGGCTAGTACTAAAAAGAAGTCTTCTTTTTCTATTTAATTCTATTAATTTTTCCGGTTTGAGATGGAGCACTTAGGAAAGCTATTTGTGAGAAAGGGATTCAGATAAAGTTATTTTGACGTAGGAATAATAGACATTTAACCGCATTGAGAGTCTAGTAATGAATCTTCTTCTTTATCGAGAAAAAAAATATATGATGTGTTGTTTGTTTGCCTCCTCTTCCGTTCCTTAATGCGGTGGGGTTTTTCCTTGTGAATGGAGGAAAACTATGAGTGATGATGTT